>OW121751.1:30140000-30320000 GCA_933228765.1 Miltochrista miniata
TGTCATGTGATACATTACAGTAGGTACCTAAAAACTTATCAAGAAATAGCCCAGTATAAAGAGGCTGTGGAAATAGAAAAGATCTTTTGCATAGGCGCAGCTAGGTATTGTTAACAAAAAATCAAAAGTAATGGATTTCCAGTGTGAAGTGGATACAGTACCTAACCCGTCAAACGTAAGTTATTTCAGGTGAAAAAAAGACCTCAAGAAGGTCTTGAAACTGGACTTAACTGAGGACCATGTGCTATGGTAGGAATTAGGAGAGACTGACATCTCGCAGTGGATTGTAATAAGCTGATTTGAACGCAACAGAAAGTCGACATCGGTTCAGTTCATACATTCTGAAGATATCCACGAACTTGCCTACACACAAATGTCATTGTGCAAATACTCAGTAAGGATAGGTCATTCATTAGATGACGAAGCAATGGGCTCAAGGATTTCCTTTATGCTATAGTTATGGTACTAATTACGAATGTATGCATTTCGATTTATTGCATTTCCTAGTAAGGTTTAAAAGTAATCCATGATGGTATTAATTTCCTCTTCAATGGTTTAAACATTATTATGATTATACCTAGTGATATATTGTGCTGTAATTATGTTAAAATATTTCATTATTCCTCTATTTCTAAATTAATAAATTTAATTTATGAAGTATGAATGTTAAGTTTAGTTCAATGGTAACTATTAAGTGGTCTATACATGTCTCCGTCACGATTTACGAGATCATTAAACGACGAAACAAACCTATAGACTTTACAAATTGGGGTGGACGAAATTAAGCGATACTATCATATATTAAGTACCCCAGTTGTTGTCAAAAAGCACATACCTACATCTACATATTGTCAGTCAATTTGAAAAATGGTTTGTGTTAAACATCTTCAAAATTTGTTGTTTAAAAAAAAAGGACGTTTTGAGAACTTTTGAACTTAATGTACATATTGTCAGTCAATTTGAAAAATGGTTTCTGTTAAATATCTTCAAAACATGTTGTTTAAAAATCGATGTTTTGAGTACTTTTGAACTTAATGTAATTCATCTTAAGATGATTTATAAGAGTAATAATGATAATCAAAAAAATGCTCACCATAATTTACCACTTGCCGTACGTAGGGTTCTTAAAACTGGACGTGGGAGGTTTATACAGGGGGTTCTCTCCAACGCAGTCTTCGGCATCGATGTCCGTATACCCTGCGCTGTTCATAGGAACGGGAGGTGCGGTGTTCATATGCTTGTAGATCATCATCCCGGCTACTGCCACCGCTGCTGCTACGAAGCCGAGCACGCCCAAGACTATGGATACTGGGGAAGGAAGATATTTGTTAAAACACTTCGAAGTAAATGATCAATGGTAAATGTTACATCTAGGAGATTATTATTGTGTGAAGATGAGTATGATTTTAATATCGACGAAGAAAGATAAGTAGAAACTAGTGTTGTAACTGATGCCTTCTCTCTCTTAGCTTCTAATAGAGACGATTCACGTCTACAAAATAATGATACCCCGACTACCTATGTGTTTTACTTCTAATAAATCTACCTTGAATATGTTTATAGAGTCAAACATCCAACAAGTCCATCAATTCGCTCCTTAGTTTATCGAACTTACTGTATTTTTGATATTTCAAATCATTGCCACAAAATAATAATGTACAGAAGGAAATCTACATACAAAATGCCCTCCGGTTACACCAACATAGACACAGCTCACTGTATTTCACGGACAAGAAATGATTTGTGCGTGAGAGTGCGTAGCCGAGGGTAGGTTTGGAAACAAAAGTACATACATAAGATTGCGTGCCGTACCTTATTATTTTGTGTCTAATACTCCTAGTTTCGTAATCCTAGTTTTTAGTTGAAATTCGTTAGACAGTTGTAAATTTGTGAGGAAATGTTACAGTAAGCCTCCCACGGTACGGTACATAGTTTACTTTTCAAATCTAAACTTTTTCTGCGTGGGCTCTATCGTGGGGATTTCTGGTGTTGCCACAAATTGTGCCCGTATGTGCGTTGTGCTATGAATGTAAGTAGTAGGCGGGGTTTTTATACAGGTTTATAATAATGGACACTTTTAAAACATAGGTTTCGAAACATAATATGATTGGCGGACGCACAGCAAGTACATTTAATAGTTTAGATAGTTTGCACATTGGATGCGATCATCGTTACTATGGGCTTTAGGGATATTTTACTGCTTATAATTTGCATTTATGGTTTTAGTTTCAACACTTTCTCCTCTTTGAGCAGTGTTTCTTTGTCTATTCAATGTTTAGACATTTTTTACCTATTAAGTACAGCTAATTGTTTTATGATTTACGTCTGAAATTATTTACGTATCAAATAAAGCTAATGTATACTAATATTATAAAGAGGAAAGATTTGTTTTTTTTTTGTTTGTAACGAATAGGCTCTGGAACTACTGGGCCGATTTGAAAAATTCTTTCACTGTTGGAAAGCTACACTCTTTGCGGTGAACATAGGACATACAAATAGCGGACGTCACGCGGGTGAAACCGCGTGACGTCCGCTAGTTGTTTTATAACCTGATTTTCGTCTTAGAGATTGTCTAATAACAACTCTAGATTTCTAGCCTTCATCTATAAAGTGTCATTATGAGAGAAGCTTTTCGTATCTTGGATTCGACTAAGATCGGAGTCAGACTATACTAAAGAATAACTTGGAGTTAGTCTAAAAGTAATGTGATTTTCCATTTTACCAACAACTGACACAAGCTTAACGTAACTAGGTGCAGTCACGAGCCTTAATTTGGGACCCATTTCCATTAAATGTTGTTACTCGTGACTATACCTAACTGATACTCACAGAACACTTTTATCCCTGATACTGAAGTAAATAATTTACACGGACGATTTCGGCGGTGTAACAGTTTTAACGGGGAAAAAAGGCTTTAAACCACGATATGCCATTAAAAAAATTATAAAGAAAATTTTGCTGTCAGTTGATATTCCACGTACTATCCTATAAAATTGTAATGGCATTTCAAGTCAAGGTCTAAGAAACAGTAGCACATTAGAATTTGTTCTGATTTCACATTCCTTGATCATTATTTTATACCCATTGAATATCAACACCAAATATGTATAATGGAACCCACAAGTAATTTGGAAAAACGTAAACGTACTTATAACAAGAATAAATTCAAGGTGTAAAAATATGCCCGAAATAGGAACACTCGTTTGTCTTCGAGTTTGGTCGAATCCAGCCTTATTAGATAATAAATATTGTTAAAATACTAATTCATACATTAGTCATCGCACTTGTTATCACAAACGCGCAAGCGTGTTAACAGTGTTATAACTTTCTGGGTCACGATCATTTGTTTTATAATGTTACTGCTTACGATTAACGACGTGATAACAATTATTTCGTCCGATACTAAAAATAAATGAGCTCAATTATCTATCTAAAGTGTCCATACAAATAGGTTTACCGGAGTCTTAAATTGATTTATTACAAACATACAAGTGTTTTTTTTTGTTTCACGTGAGGGATAATCACACCTTCATCCCCGAAGGGGTAGGCAGAGGCATAGTATACGCCCACATTTCACCTTATATAATCTTACTAATATTAAAAAGGCGAAAGTTTGTGAGTGTGGATGTTTGTTACTCTTTCACGCTCTAACGGCTGAACGGATCTGGCTGAAACTTGGCACAGGGATAGGTTATGGTCTGGTATGGTCATAGGCTATTTTTTATCCCGGGAATAAGTTCCCATGGAAAGCGCGAACGGAAGCTGCTGGCATCAGCTAGTTTAACATAATGAACAATCGTTACGGGAGGAAAGAGTAATGTAAGCTCTTCTTGTCTCCAATTTCGACTTGTACGTTTAAGTTTTCGATTGCCTACGATCCAACTTTCGACGTCGATCGAGTGGATGGAAAACTACCTTTTTATACTGTGATCTGTGGGTGGTCAGTTCAAAGCGCTGTAAAGTGGTAAAGGTAAACACATCACGCCAAAAGTTCGTTTATTATTCTTTACTTCCTATAAAACCGTTTCTTTATTTGCGCCCGAGTTCTAAAGTTGTGATTGATCGAAGAATCGGAGTTTTGTCTAAACATTTCAAGGCTAATAAATCAGCATATTAAATAGATATAACATTATGTATACTTCAAATAGGTCCATAATGAGTTATCGTAACCATTGTCTACATAAAAGCGTATTTGCTTATTGATTGAAGTTATATTCGACTAGCGGATGTCATGCGGTTTCACCTGCGTAGTTCCCGTTCCCGTGGGAATACGGGAATAAAATACAGCATATGTTCACCGCAAAGAGTGTAGCTACCCAACAGTGAAAGAATTTTTTAAATCGGTCCAGTAGTTCCGGAGCCTATTCGTTACAAACAAACAAACAAACAAAAAAACAAATCTTTCCTCTTTATAATATTAGTATAGATGAGCCTATCATGTATGTAGGTCTTACTAAATCCTTTTAAAATATAAAATACTGGTAATTTTTTTCTCTTTTTAGGTCTATTATGAGCGTCAAATGCGATTTCCAGTGATATACGACTGCTTCTGTGGCGCAGTCGGTAGTGATACCGCCTGCGGCCGGCGCTGGAGGTCGTGGGTTCGATTCCCACCGGAGACAAATATTTGTGTGGCCCATAAATGTTTTTCTCAAGAGTCTGGGTGTTTCTATGTAAAATATGTATGTATTTAAAAGTATATAAGTATTAATATCCGTGGTCTGATACCCATAACACAAGCAGGTTATTCCCCGCTTACTTTGGGAAAACAATGATTTTTAGATTAGAATTTTTGTCTGTTTGTCTGTACGGTTGTGCACGCTAATCTCAGTAACCGCTTGACCGATTGCAATGCGGTTTTTTTATTGTGTTGAGGTTTGCTCCACTTAATATTGAGCGTTTATTTCATGTCAATCGGTTTATAAATAAAAAAGTTATAACACTTTTAAGAATCAGATATTTTGAAAATTTAACTGTAGGGGTTTCTCTGAATGTGAGTGTAAATCTAAACTGGCGTGTTGGTTTAATCAAAAAAGAGTTTAACGATTAAGACTATTTTAAAACAATTCTGAATTGTTTTAATATAGACTTAATCTTTAAGCTCTTTTATGATTAAGCAAACAGGGCAGTTTCACACGCTGCTTGATGAGTCTGATAAAGAAATGCCTCTTCTTTCATACACCTTATGTGACGTAAACGAAGTTGCGGGTTCAGCTAGTAAATAAATATATACGACTTAAATATTATATCCTATGCGTAATACTTGCACTCAATGCAATCAGTCTGACAGTTTGACGTCTATCTGTATAAATAAACGAAGTGTAACAAAGCTAGATAATTATACAACCCCGAGTATGTTTGTCAAGACCAAAATGTGATAAATAATTATGTTCTTAGAAAGTGTATGAGACGGCACAGCCGGTGTCACTGCATCTTCATTTATTTACCCATGTCAAAAGCCACGGAATTGTTGAACACATCTGTGTAAACTTGACATTTTATATAGACAATTTTAAACTTTATTAAAAGGGAATAAAGTAAATTGCAATTTGTATCTTAAACGTTCGTATTCGATTATGTTATAAAGACAGTCATTGTTCGGATGTGACGTAATTGAGATAGCAAATTTTATAACATTCCAGGGCCTGATAGTTACAATTAATTTCATTGTGCAGCTCACGAATTGTCCATTTAATAAAACACAAATACCTACATACAATCATACCTAGTGTCGGATAGAGTAGAGGAATAAAATATGCCCACACATAGTATTTGGCTACTCGTAATAATAGGAAAACAGCAAATATCCTGCAGTATAGAGATCTGTATTATTAATTAGCTGTTCCCGCGGCTTCTACCGCGTAGAAGTCGTTATCGCGTAAAATCATAACCCTGCTTTTGCGCAGTCGGTTAAAAAGTAGCCTATGTCCTTTCCATGGCCTCGAAGTATCGCTATACCAAATTTCATCTTAATCGCTCCAGCCGGTTAGGCGTGAAAGCGGTACAGACAGACAGACATGCAGACAGACAGACAGACAGACAGAGTTACTTTCACATTTATAATATTAGTAGGGAAGTTACTTCCCTACTAAGTAGGGATTAGTAGGGATTCAAAGTTTCTTACCTGTAGGAGCAGAATTAGCAGCCCCAATAATGGCGTTATTGCACGACTCGATCACCATAACGTATAACTCGTCATCAAACTCCCTTTTCGCCATGTAAGTAATAGTACAGTCTCTCGCAATCGTACTGCATTTCACCCATTTCTTCTTTTTACTGTATTCATCTCTTTCTTCTAGTAATGATTCGTTCTTGCCAACAACGTTCATATTATTTCTATTGTTAGGAAGAGGGGCGATGTTACACTCTGATATGGTGCTGTTGAGAAGACATTCGGTGCAATCGAAGCATTCGTCGATGTCCATGCAAAGGTCGGTGCAGAACATGGAGTCGAAATACTGAGATCCTTCTAAGGTCATGTTGCATGTACAGGTGTTGCAGTGACCGCAATCACCATTGCCTGAACAGTCCAGGAGCTAGAGAAAAAATAGCTTATGAATATCAACTTGTTTTTATACCAGCTTATGTTCCAATATTTGAACTCACGACATCATAGGTAGGTATACTTACATCATCTGCAGAGCGCTTGCATGACAGAGCATCACCTCGTTCGGGACAGTCCTCCTGGTCGCATTTGTCACCTTTCCTGCATAATATAAGATTGGCTTTTATGTGTGGGATTTCACATTGTACCATAGTACAACTACTCAGTTATAAATTACTAAGAATAAATGATTCAATATACTTCCCTACCTATAGTAACCAAATTCTTATAAATCAGGGGAAAACTTCTGTTTCCAAACCCTATTGGATTTTTTTGTTTAAGATATTTAAATAGAGGTTACCATATATTTTTGTAAAAAGTATTATCATTTAAATTTTAAATAAAACTTGGTGAATTATATTATACTATCGGTTATGTTGACTTGTCTTTGGCTAAAGAATTGAGAATGACTTTCTTTATAAACGCGATTAAAGTTGCACTTTCAAGTCTGTTACACAGATGTTCTTTATAAATAGATGTTATCAGACTGTTAAGTATTTTAAATACCCTGTAACTTGGAATAAAGAGGAGAGCAAATCCTTGTTAAATGATGAACGGAACATCGCGCATTAACAAAGATGTTTATCTTATAGAATCTAATCATTCAGAACTAATTGCATTCAAAATTAAATCTTATTTTGTAATGTACATGGCCTAAGTTGCAGGAGTATTTAGTCTTGTTTTGGTCCATTGTGTTGACATTTCGAGAACTCAATTTACCTATATCGTATGAACGTGCTGAATTTAATATTATGTAAACATCTGCGTCTGAATTATTGATTGTCATTTTGTTCATAAATTATTGTGAGTTGTGAGGTGTTCGGAGCTAATCATCAACAAACAGCTCATGCGCTATCTGGAGGATCACTCGTTAATTAACGATCGCCAATTTGGCTTTAGGCCGAAACGATCAACGGGTGACCTCCTAGCGTACGTAACGCACACCTGGGGTGAGGCTATGGAGAGGCACGGCGAATCTCTGGCTATTGGCCTAGACATCGCTAAAGCCTTTGATAGGGTATGGCATGCGTCGCTTCTTTCCAAGCTGCCGGCATATGGTTTATCGCCTCAGTTATGCCGCTGGTTGGCCAGCTTCCTGCACGGGCGACGTATACGGGTCCTCTGTGATGGTCAGGCTTCCTGCTTTTTGCAGGTAAATGCCGGGGTACCACAGGGATCGGTATTGTCCCCAACTCTCTTTCTTCTGCATATCAATGACATGCTGTCCCTTGGGTGCATTCATTGTTATGCGGATGACAGTACTCTGCATGGGAGCTATTCTGGCCGCCCAGCGGAGGGGCGTTGTGACGTGGACGAAAAGAGACGGCAACTGTGGCGGATCTCGACCGGGACCTGGGTCGCATTGCCCAATGGGGTTCAGACAACCTGGTCGAGTTCAATGCCAGAAAAACGCAGGCGTGTGCGTTTACAGCTAAGAAGTCCCCATTCCTACCCCTACCCTCTCTTCAGAACATTACGGTTCCACTAAAGGACAACCTGGAGATTCTCGGTATAGACGTCCGGCGTGAGCTCAATCACAAAAACTACATAGAGAGTTGTATTGGGCTGGCCTCGCGGAAACTCGGAGTCCTAAATAAGGTGAGACGGTACTTCACGCCACATCAGAGATGTTTGCTGTACAAGACGCAGATTCGTCCCTGCGTCGAGTACTGTTCTCACCTCTGGGATGACTCCGCGAGGTACTTGTTGGACGCACTTGACGCTATGCAGAGACGTGCTGTCCGAATAATTGGTTGTCCTGAGGTGACGGGAGGCCTTGAACCGTTGGCGCAGCGAAGAACCGTAGCGTCCTTGGCTGCCTTCTACCGAATGTATCACGGCGAATGTTCTGAAGAGCTCTTCAATCTGATCCCACCATCACCTTTCCGATCCCGAACAACGCGTGCCGGGCAGAGATGCCACTCATACACAGTGGAGAGAATCTTCGCCAGAACCGAGCGTTTCAAAAGATCGTTCCTCTGTCGAACTATAAAAACTTGGAACGACCTGCCCGCACACGTGTTTCCCTCATCTTACAACCCCGGGTTCTTTAAGAGGAGCGTGAAGAGGCACATCACAGGGCCGCCAACTTGAGGACCGCTGTAAGAAGTGGCCCCCAATCGCAAGATGCGCCACGGCTATCCATCGTGGCGACGTCAATTTGGCGAGTTGAAATTAAAAAAAAAAAAAAATAAAAAAAAAAAAAAAGAGTTAAACAGTGAGTGAGTGATAATAGTTAAAATATTAGTAACACAGTACTTAAATAACATTATTAAACCAATGTCAATAAGTCCTTAAACAAAAAAAAATGTGAATAACCAATTTCCAGCACATTTAAAGCACCAACTTGAATTCTATACCGCCCAAAAAAAAAGATTACTATAATAACGATGGACTAGGAGAACATCTACATTAAAAGTACAAAATATATTGAAAAAGTCCCTACTTATTAAGTAGTTCATACTCCAGATAAAAGCCAGTGAAAAAAAATGTAGGCAGCACAACTCACCATCCCGATTCACACGCGCAAACACCACACGAAAAATCGCCATGCCCACTGCAGTAGCTTGATTTCTTCTCAACTTTTAGGCTGCATTCGCAAGTACAAATGACATGGTACTTGATCACAACTGGCGGATCCAAGTCTCCTATACTAACTTGCACATCAATAAAGTTTTTATTTGACATGGAGTTGGAGCAAAACGTCGTCAACGGCTTAGCCTGGATTACCGTCGTGCAATTCATATCTCTACATTTGACGTCACCATATTCTTCGGTTACGATAATATCCTGGCTTTTCGCGGGATCCATCTTAATGGATACCTGAAATAAAATGCTTTTTGTGAAAATGTGTACTTTATTGGAGATCATGTAAGTTTTTAATTTAGTGAAGAAACAGTATTGCTATAGGTAGCCCTGTGTTAGTTTCTAACTTCGACTGACTTTAAATTAGAATCTACTCTCCTTTAGATATTAAGAAGTTGAATTTCACATCTTTTACAAACTGTACTTTACTGGCCTCAAAAAGTCAGAGATTCTAATTACTACCAGTACACAGTGTTAATGGCATAGCGATGCTTTTTGATTTAGAAAGTAACTCGACTAAACATTGTGAATCGTAAATCACTTCACCGTGATATTTATTTTTACAAAAGTTAAATTCAATAAATAGTGTATGATTTTACACTTAATATGCAAGGTAAATTCAGATTCGAAATTATACTCAAGCAATCATGTTTATCAATACATAAACTAGCGTTCAAAGCTGTTCCAGATTTGTAATATCAATCATTCATATTATTTCGGAAGTCGGTTTGTGCTGCAGGCGCGGTGTGTGGATTTGAATCATGCTTACGGATGCGAAGCCGGATAAGGATGATCAGATTGCTTTGCCATGTCGATTCACTGGCATTAATTTCAGTATCGGTTCACAAGTTCACGGTTTGGGGGTCAAAGTTGGTCAAAAGATTTTAGAAAATACAAAGCTACTCCATAGGTGACTAATAATATAAACACTTATAATAAGCTGCTTCGGTCTTAGGGCTTCAATCTTATGACATGTATAATGATTTACTTCACGTCTATAAATAACTTCAAAGTTTATTATAATATTGAGTCACGTATCTCACAACAAATAGAAAAGTCGTTATATCTTATTTCCTGAATAGATAGAGCATTCGATAGTAAGGGGTCCCACCATGATCTCTGAGAAGAAAACGATCTCAACTGGTATACCTTTCTTACCTCTTACCCTTTCTCTCTCTTATACAATTGACGATTATTTGCTTGACAAGGAAGTCTGGAAATGATCGGCTTGCTCTACTGCATTCTCAAGCAATAGTTTGTGATTTTTAGTTTAAATTATTGTAAATAGAGCACAAAAAGAAAAGCCCGCCGAGTTTCTTGCCAGTTCTTCTCAAGCGGGCCGCGTTTCGAACTGGTTGTAATAACTTTGCTTTGTCGTGTCGCAAGTGCCTATGTATTAGGATTATGCGAAATAAATGTTTTTTTTTTGTGTTTGAGTTTGAGTTTTACCACAGGGTTAGACCACAGTGTAGGCACCCTCACAAATTTGGAGGTCAGACGGCAGTCACTCCTAGCAAAGACAAAAATGAAAAGGCAAATAAATATGAAGAAATGAGTAATTTAGTGCCTTGTGGGAAAATCTATGGAAATATAACAACCTACCGATATAACAGCCTAGCTGTAATCATTTATAATATTCCTATGATCATTGCGTGAGTGCTTATAATTAAAGTATCGTTATAAAACGCGTAACGGTAGCAGTAATTATTGTAATGGATAAAATAATTATTTTACTAGAAAAGTACCTACGTACATCAGAATAACGATGTCAACTTTAGTTTGTTGTGACATTAGTTTGTTGAATTGACTGTTCTTAAAAATCATGGGATTTATACTGAGTTATTATCTTTTTCCCTTTTTCTGCTTAAATCTTAGCGTTTTTTCATTCACAACCGAGCCTTATCTGGATTTAGAGCCTGGGTTTGCTTGTATTGGCAGCCAGGCTGCAGTTATAATGTGACTTTTTATTGTCGAACTTAGCCGGTGCCGTCTGACTTCTGAACTCCAAAAATGCGCCTGTGCCTTATGTGTCGGTATGGGTACACCCGGTACAGATGTAGGTACAATTTTATACAAGATAGATAGAAATTCATTTTCGATTTTAACTCATTGTATTGCATGAGAATGTTAATAAAACAGGTCGAAAACCTAAATGAAGTCAAAGTTCTTAGATGAATCATTTTTAGATATCGTCCTAGGCGTCCTAGCTTAAGATCCTGGGTAAGGTTAATAGATTATTTTCTGCTTCGCTCTTGTCTTTAATATAGTGAGTGATACACCTAAAACAAAATAAAATAAACCTAAAACATACCTTGAGTGGAGTTTTGGATATATAGCGAAGTTTAACTGTTGACAGTCCACCGACCAATATCGATCGCTCAGCGTAGATCGGGCTGATCAGTTTTCCAGGCTCGCTGACCGGAGCAATGCTCAACACCTTCTCTTGGTGTAATGGACACCAACTGTCCTCCGCCGACATGCTGCATCCGGCATTCTGCAAATAAAAAAATTAACTTAATTTTTTTTCACGTCATACCACAGATAATATCATCGTCATACCACGTAGTAGGGTAATGATGTTCAATTCTCGTTACTAAACAAAATTATGGCAATCAATTGATATTTATAGACAGTACATCTCTTTCAAAATCTGCAAGATTTTCCCTAAGTCTGCAAAAAGTGCATCTTTCTGACTGAAGAACGCTACGGTGTGGAAGTACGTTACAGAGTTGAAAGGTTATCACTTTCAAAAAAGCCAAATGACATAACTCCCAGCAATCAATGGGATAAAACTCTGAGCTACTTGCTCAAGAGGTTGGATGCAATAAAGATTTTCCCTCACTGACCTTTTGCCACTGAGGGTTACTGTCCTACTTCTCATACAATAGACATTTGATTCATACAGTAGTCATATGATTCATATAAATAGGTCCAATCGACAACAAGAAGCTGGTCCCCTGCAGTGTCGTTGTATGTATTACGAGGGTCTATATTTTAATACCAGTTCTGTCACTTTGTATATCTTATTTTCCTGTTGCGCCCACGTATATTATGCTAGTATTATTACTATGGAGTTGCTTTCCCGGTCGGGATAAGATAATAGAACAGGTTGACTATGACTTAGTACCAGTAATGTTGCTAATTTATCATCATTTTATATCTTGGAAGTGTAAGACGTTCATTTAAAAACAAAGTTTACTACAGTATACATTGGCGGTCGATATACTGATCGGGATAAGATTATTGTTTTTAAGTCGGCTGTGTATTCATCGCATGAAATATGTACAAACCCTGAATGATGTTAGAGTCAGGTAGCGATAATGCTGAAGCTACTCCACCAATGCGGATCTCAACAGAGCGAATGCTAGGAGACGAGAGACCTTATTCTTAGCATTCCATGGATTCTCCGTGCGGGCGCCGGGTCCATAGCGTGGCACAGGGGGGGAACACCCCGACGGCGTCTAGGCCTTGCGACCCATTTGAGTAGGTTTAAGGTGGCCTCCTTTCTATGCGCATAAACTCTCACCTTCCACCGTCAGCAGTGTTCCCTCCCCTGCCCAACCAGATTTGGTAAGATCATAATTATCAATGCCGCTTTGGATTTTCATTTTAGTAAAGAGCTTACTGAAGCTCTTGGCAATACAAGATGTAGCTGTAATTTCCCTTGCTCCTACTTCTACGGCATAGAGTTTCACCACATAGCCATTTTTGGTTAACTCATTGGTCAAGTCAAAGTATTTATTTATCTTCATGGCGTGGTCCTTAGGTAAAGTATTTTATGTTATAAAACGTAAAACGCTTACTGAAAAAATATTGCTTGTAAGCTTACACACATTGGCATTGGGCGTGACTTCACAATGTTTAATGTAACAGACAGGTGTCTGAAAGTAGGTCTGATTAGCGTCGTATCTTTTAGGTTGCTAATTAAAGGAGCGGTGTTAATGAATAAAATATTTTGAAAGTCAACATTATTACTAATACTTTTCTCTCGCTCATTGGCTTTCGCGTTCCATATGGACCTCAAGTTAAAAGGTTGAGCAAACATCCTCATATTTTTGTACTTCAATGTTATTCGCCTTTTTAAACTTATGATGTCGGGTTTGTGATAGTACGTGTATGCACTACCATCAGTGTATTCGACCAATAGCAATGTCTTTCAGACTTTGCACTATAAATTGTCTGGTATAGGATATCGATATTGTGCAAACTGACTGAAGTTGTTAAGTCTACTAGTCTAGACAGTGTTTATGGGGAACGACGTAGAAACTATTTAGTTTACCGGTCCGGTAGCACCTTTAGTTTTGTTACAACAAATTTTGATATCTCTACGTAAGATAGTGTTAAGTATTTTTAGGTAAACATACATAAATAATAGTTTATCACATATTTTTTACTTTCTTATTTCATTTATCATTTTTTTAAGTACCACTACCATTCAGCTCTTATCAATTTTCCTTAGTATTACTTATTCCGTAATATTACGTCTGTTGCATTCACGATTAATTTATTCAGCGTAACGAACAATATATTTGCATTGACTATAAATCATTCAAAATATTGAAAACGATAACACCCTTTATTGCTTATAATTGTCACGTACAGTAGGTACCTACTTGTCAGACAGCTTTAAATATCACTTGTAGCCTACCAGCCAATTACATTAACTACCATAACATTACTATCAACAAAGGACTGTCCGGCTGTACACATTTTCTTCTATGTATGGTATGCGCCTAGTCTTGCAATTATACAAAATGCAATGTTAATGATACGGTACAGATTGAAACCGGTTAAGTACACTGACATAGAGTGTTAACTAGAGGCGACAACGGCGTGAAATTTATTCAAAGTAGAGCGTAGTTGATTATCATCCTTGACATGTTTACGTAAGCTGGTGCTAAGTATTCTTCTAGAAAAAACTCGTTAATTTCATGGCGTAGAAATCAGCTTGGATAAATTTAGTTAGTACCTACATAAACTTACGTAATGAAGTACTTAGTAAATATTACTTTTTGACAGGTGTAATTGACAGAATTGTTACAAAAAAATTGAATGGGACTTATTTTTTGCTCCAAAACAGGTCTTTGGAATTAGAGGTAATTCATTGAAGTAGAATGTAGGTTTAGTATTTTCATAAAGATCACTAATAGTCATAAAAAATCATACATAGTAAGTAAGTAAGTAAGTAAGTAAGTAATCTTTATTGACTTAAACATTTTAACACTTATATCCAATATGACATTCCACATTTAGCCGCAAAGCCGTTCGGATTAACCCCTGCCATTCCCATGCTAGTTGACACTGTGTTACAGGTAGGATAAGGATAACCACAAACAGCGCTGTTGCAGCCATCGCAACCAATGTCAATTTGTACTGGATTTGTTTTTTCTGCGTCCTCAAACTAGGTAGATACCTATTTAAAAGAGGACCAGACGAGGGAAAAAAAATAAAAATATAAAAAAGAGAATATAAAAAATAATAGATAAGAGTGGAAGTGTGAGTGTTGAGTGCTTGTTATGTGGTATAGAAGTGTTCGTGTGTGATTGTGATTACAGCAAGTGTTTAGTTAGTTTTATGTATTCTATGTATTCGTGACCCATGTTTTATGTATTATGCATCCATAACGGATTTATGTAATTCGTGGAGACTAGCAGACAAGTTTTATATCATTTAATGAGCTGAAATCTAGCGTCATCTAACTACTAATCATGATTTTTATCAATTGAATTAATTATACACGGGGACCAAGGCTGAAACAACATTCTTATTATCAGGTAATTATTACGATATTGGTTGCAGTAGTTCCTCTGTAGTCTCATAAGTTAATTTTTGAAGCCATATGTTTAATTTTAATTTGCACTGATAGTAATTTAGCGGATAGATGTGTATAATTTTATTGATTTTATTATATAGGTAGCAACAAATGACTGAGTAGTGTCGTTTTGCAAATTTAGTTTTGTGTCTAATTATGGGACACACCCTATCTGAGCGACGTTTAGCAGTGTATATGCTTGGGTCATAAGATAACTTTGTATGTTTTTTAAGAATCACTTGCTGGACGAATAATTGACGGACTGTAAGGACTGTTAAATCTTTGTAAATTTGATTTGTGGGGTACCGAAAAGACTTTCTGGACATCACTTTCAATACGGCTCTTTGAGCTCTCTCTAAAGGCAATAAGTTTGTTTTGGCTGCACCGCCCCATGATGTTATACAGTATGATAAGATTGACTGAACCAGAGCGTAGTAAGTTAATTTGAGAGTGTTAATATCTGCAGAATTTCGGAGGAGTCTAAAAATGTAGATGAGTTTCCGAACTCTTTTTTCTAACACATTAATATGGTACTTCCATTTTAGAGATTCATCGATATAAACACCGAGATATTTAACCTGTGTTACTCTGGTGATCAGTTTACAGTTGCAGCCAGAGAATGGCTCATTACAAGAATGAGCTTTTAGCGTGTAATTTTCTAGGGACGGGGCCATACTTGTGTCGTGGGCGAAGGTCATGTAGCATGTTTTGTCCAGATTTAAGGTTAGTAAATTTTGCCGCAACCAAGACGTAGCCTTAGAAAGAGCGGCTTCCGCATAAATCTGTAACTCATCCCAGTTCGATCCATCAATGAGAAGAGCGGTATCGTCCGCATAGGCTAGAACCCTGCAGTGAGGTGAAGATAACTTACAAAGGTCATTAATATAAATCGTGAACAAGGTTGGGCCTAGGATACTACCCTGCGGGACTCCGTAGCTTAAACGCTCCTCCTGACTAATGCAGTTTTCAATTTTAACTGACTGAGTTCTGTTGCCGAGGTAGTCAGTCAGCAGTTGTAGGACTGTCCCTCGTATGCCTACCTTTTCCAATTTCGCTACCAGAATGGGTATTGAAACCGTATCAAAGGCCTTGGAGAGATCCATAAAAATGCCCAAACACTTCTGACTCTTGTCCATAAAATCGGCCACTCCGGTCACAAAAGACAAGACGGCATCTTCTGCGGAAATATTCCGCCTGAATCCAAACTGATTTGCAGAGATGATGCTTTTAGAATTTAAGTAGTTGATTAAGCGATTATTAATGACTCTCTCCAATACCTTTGACACAGCGGGCAAAACTGATATAGGCCTATAGTTACTGACAATATTAGCATCCCCACTCTTGAAAATCGGGTGTACAATGGCCTTTTTTAATATGTTGGGGAACACTCCTGTAGCAAATGACAAATTACAAATGTGCGTGATGAGCGGCACAAGAGTCTCGCACGAGTCTTGTAGAATAGATGACGGAACGCCGTCCACTCCAACAGCACAATCCCTACGAAGCTTTTTTATAATGGATTCGATTTCCGAGTAATATGCGTCCAGAAGAACCATAGAATCCCTTAGTTTAGTGTCATCAAGTAAGTTATTACTTGATACAGGTGTTTGTGGATTGATAGGTGTTTCCTGAATTGATTTAGCTAGTTGTTTACCTATATTGGTAAAATACCATAATACTAAAGTCGAATTTTTAATTAGACGAAGTCAATTGACAGCAGCTAATGTCACTTCGTCGTATAAATTATGCAACATTGTATGAAGATGTGACATTAGCTGCTGACAATTGACTTCGTCTAAGTAAAAATTCGACTTTACCCATGTTTACATTTTATCGAAAGTGAATTAGAATGCAAGTTCAAAAGTTCTGACAAACTAGGTACCTACGTCGATTAGTAGATGGTCTGTGGTACACCCTACCTTCAAAAGGCACGGTCTACCACAGCGCGTGCATAAGCAATAATGAGCATGCAACACAGACTTAACACGTTTTAACTCACAACTTTTTGAATAAAGAACACATATAGAATAAAGTGTTGTGTAATTATAGTCGATTAATAGTCGTATCCATTTAACCTACTGCATAATGTTCATTGGCGCCGGTGATCAGTAAGCAATGACCAAGTTGGCATCTTGCTTACTTAACACGACATCGATATATCAAATAAGCTACCTGCTTCGCTCGTTAGGTGCATTGTTGAACATGTATAAGTTATCGGAATGAATGACGAATAAGTAATAATGTTGGAAAGTAAACAACTAGTAAACGTAGGTATTTATTGTAAACATTCAGAGACATTAATCTTATGTTACATGCCAACTACATAGGTAATGTCTCTTCTAAAATGTTCTAAAATCTTTTTGTCTACATATTTGATATTTTTGTGGTTATTTAGGATTGTCTGTCTGTTGAAAAGGTAACGCGAAATACTCGTATACTGAAATGGCCGGGACGCAGATTGTCGACTACAAGAATAAAAGTGTATGAGGAAAATTTTCAGTGAAAGATGAAGGTAAGAGAAGAGATAAAAGACATTTTGACATTAAACTATAATCTATATCTACGCTTTCAGATCGAGAATTGGCGCCATGCACTGTATTAAATACACGTCTTCTATTACACCGAGAGAACATTTAAAGTGGTCCAGTAAAACCAGTAGCTAATAAAGATAGACGAGACGATATGGTTTTTAACACGTACATATTTTAAACTAAACTTTCGTATCTGTAGAGATGAGAGCGCGGCAATGGAGGCACTTGTAGAGCAATATTCTAAATGGGAAGGTTTTCAAAATCACTTAATTTGAGGGTAGATTTTACTTGTATGAGAGGTGGATAGGTACTAGGTACGTACCCTGCGAAGTGTAGATGCCGATCATGGATTATCGACACGGTAAGAAAAATGTAGGAAAATTTATAATTACCGTTTTTATCACAGCTTAAATAAATAGGTAGCATTTATGCTGGTGATAGCTTAAATCTTATTATTACTAATGTGTAATATAAAATGGATTCCAGATAAACTATTTAGCTCGTTTTTCGAGATATGTAACTTACTTTCATAATAAATTTCTATTGACATTCAGAGGCATTTTAGTAACAGGTTTGGTAAAGTAGTTCAAAAAACCGTAGCTAATATGCATAAGATGCTTGAGAAAAATTATAAGTAACATTTACGATACAAGATAAAGCACTTAATATTAATAATAAATATCAACTCAGTATTATGTTGCCTTAAGGCTTGAGCTACATTAACGAGTACTTTAATTAATAAATAGCCTCTAAGCCGCAATGAAAATAATATGAACTATGGTTATTATGTCGTTTCCATACAACTATAATTCATTGAAAGTATGGGTGCGGGCGTCGACACCTACGCAAAAAATAATTTTACTTAAAGGAATGCTGTATAACAGCAGGATGTTAATGAAGAGGATTATTCAAATAAGCTCATACTCTGTGCTCGTACTGACAACAAAGGGTTTAACAGTGTTTGACAACATATTCATACTAATAAATGCGAAAATTTTTTTTTGTCTGTCACTCCTAAAACACAAAATCAAGATTGATGAAATTAAGTACAGAGTTAGAATGGAGCTTGAGAAAAGACATAGACATGTCACTTTTTGAAATAAGCTTAATCTCAGACAGAAGTGGAGCCGCGGTTTAACTAGCTCATCTAGTTTTGATATAAATGCACTTTGTGGAGTAACGAACTGCAAACATATTGCAATATTAGGGTCGGCAGCGCGAGTGTGGCGCCTCTGGTGTTGCAAACGTTCATAGGCTGCGGTGACCACCAGTCCTCCTGGTGGGCCGTATGCTTGTCTGCCACCTTAATGGTATAAAAAAAAACAGTGATTTTATACCATGTGTTTAGGTATCAGTGTAAAATAAATAATGAAAGTACTTACTAGAATTCCTTTTCTAATTTGCAAGCTTACGTACATAATAATATACCCAGTTCCTGAGTATACTCAAAACGTGATAGTAAATAAATTATTGTTTTACGACCTTACGCATATTACAAAATGTAATTTGCTCGATTGGTTCAACTCGTCTGAGTTTCAGTTCATTAAAATTGAAGACCATAAAGTTCCCATTTTTATTTTGGTGCTCATCCGTCACATTAAATAAAGTTTCATCATTATTTCTGTTTACAAAAAATAAATAAGAAGCGAACAAAATAAGCTCACATTTCTGCCATGTAACTTTCATAAAAAAAAATCAGTTAGAGAAGTCGGTTATTTTCTCATATTTCAAACTCTATTTTCTGTTTCGTGATTATTACTAGTAGGTTAAATTATTAGCATTCTATGAAAACGCCTTTGAGAATACCACATTTTTTAAATTCTGCATAACTGTTTAGAAATTATGAACATACATAGATGAATACTGGTCTAAATCATAACCCTTGTTTGCTTCCGATTTTGTTTTACCGTTGTCAGATGATAGAAGCACCCTTTTCATACCAACTGAGATGAATAAAAGTCCATTAGAATAGAGGTCAGTAATATAATGGGCTCCGGAGACGGTTAGTGTGACTCTACATACATACATACATATGGTCACGTCTTATCCCCGAAGGGGTAGGCAGAGGCATACTATATGCCCACATTTCACTTTTTTTTGGAATTGGTCCCACGTAATAGGTGGTGAGCCGTACTGCCGTGTTGAGATGGACAGGCGCAGGTTGTGACTGCCTGCTGTTGAAACTTTTCAAGCCGCCTGAAAAGGCCTTCAACTAGGCTTATCGACTGCCATTTTACTGGCAACCGGGACCAAGCCACGTATCTTCCGAAGCACGGAAACGCTCAAATAAATATCACAAAGTGGTCACATGGATGGTCGACCATCCAAGGACCGGCCATAGTGAAAGTTGCTTACTGCAGTGATCGTTTACAGAACGCTGAGTCCGCGGGGCCACGAGCACTTTTACAAGTCTGCTAAATTGCGAATGAAAGTAGATTTAAGTGTGCGTGCTTTCATTGCACGTGTGTGTGCATCGACGTGTATGTACACATGAATCTGTCACGTCGCATTAATCGTCTCCGGAGCCTATAACGGCTTTATCATCCCATCGACACATAATTCTACCTCGCGGCTATAACATCTAGTCCTCCTTTTTTTAAGTTAAAAGATAATCTTCCAGTCTGTCCTCACGTTGTGTATCTCTACATGAATAAAATAGTGAAAGGGCAATAAACCCTTAATAGTCGACAGTGCATATAAAACAGGCTATGTGGGTGTCGAGGTAATAAGCAGATCTCGGTGATTGCTAGCCCTACGCTGAACTTTCCATACTCTACGTGTGGGAGATTTACATAGTTATCTGTAGTATGTAGCTGTTCTGAGTTCTAGCATAGTTATCGGTGGGAAAGGGCGTTATATAACTAGCACTTAAATATATCTGCTGAGTTGAGTGACTTCAGTGCTTATCAAAACTTCTTTAGTGTACATTGTCTAGCTTCTAGGGTAGGCAAGAGTGAAAGATAAGTATATCAGTTCTTGCAGCAGTTTGTTGAAGCTTTTATCAAGGAGTCTTCAATTTCTTCAACATCTTTACCTTATCAACGACTCCATATTTGCTCAGATCTCTTTAAGTTACTGTGAATTTGTGGATCTTTTTCTTTTTTTTTAATATTCAGCTCGCCAAATTGACGTCGCCACCAACCTGATGGTAAGCCGTGGCGCATCTAGCGATTGGGGGCCAGTTTCACAGTAATAGTGGATCTGTAATGTTGAAGTTACGTCAGCGTTTCTTGTATAGAATTACTTCTAATTTCAACAAAAACATCTTCCCACATTGCGCAAAAGCAAGCAACATAAAAGCGAGGCCTTACATAGGTGCGCTCTTGAACTGAGGTTGCGTGTGGTCCACCATCAAAGCTATAATAGCCGGAAAGTGGGATTGAAACGATAGTTTGGGAAACATTATATTCAAGTGATGTTGAAAAATATGGTAGTTTGTATTGTAATATAGGGCAAAGTGTATAAGGATGCAGATAAGGTACTGTACGATTTGACGTAGGTAAAAGAAATTGATTTGACTTGGCACTCAATTATTTCATAATTTATTAGACATGCTAGTTACCTACGTAGTAGTACTAGTAACATTATCAATGCTATAACTTAACATTAATAGTTTCCAAGACTGTGATAAAATTCTCGACTTCTTCGGGCGTTATCATTGCATTTGCAACGCATGTGTGAAAATAAACTATCATTAGAAGAACTTAAAAGTTAAAGCATAATTTTAATTGCCGCAGTAACAACGGTGAGATATGTGCCTACGCTTTCTTTTGAAAATAATTATAATCACTCATAGATCTGCATCCAGACTTACCCTACTACAATATCCCTATTTACAAATCCAATAAATTCTGTAATTCCTTGTGACGTTAAAAAGGGAACAAACAAATTCGCACACCTTCACATTTATATTATTGGAAAATGATGACCTCCCCGAATCGGGAAGTTTCATAGTCTAAAAGCTATCGTAATAGCAGGAAACACGTGACTAATTTGACTTTGGATGTTCCGACTAACAAGAAATCTATGAGGAAAATTGTGCCAACAAGCGAGGGATTTTTCATATTATTGAGGTATTTTTATTTTATGTTCGTTTGGAAATTCTCATTGATACTATTTTCGACTTCTACAGACTAAAACCACACGGTGTCTTTACATCTGCCTACGAGTACCGGGAGTCCAGGGTACGACCTTGAAAGCTTAACCCCAGGGCGTATCGTTGGGAGCCCCGGGACATCCTCCCGAGGGCTTACCCGGGGCTCCCATCCACAGGCTGTTGGGCGTTACGTGCGGTTTTTTAGTCGGTAAGAGTCCGGCATAGCATCCTTTGAGGATTTCACTAAAGTAAAAAAAAAAAAACTCCATGGTGTATTACCTACTAAGGTGCTGAAGCAAGCACGACCTACCTGATCTGTCTATGAATGTTTGCACTATAAGAGGTGTAAAAATTTTCCTGCCGACTATTGCCGTAAGGAAATGGACAGTTCGACGTATTCACGTGGCGTCATTTGTAATAAGGTCATGTCATTGTACGGGGTACCGGTCAATATGTAGTATTATAATAATATTTCTCTTTCTAGTCATCTATCATTAGGGTAAATTACTCATTAATTTTCCAGTACCTATCCATGTTCATTTTATTCATGTAAGATGTTTATGTAGGTACTAAAATTTCTCTTTTAATCCATTGTCTGCGATCCAATATCGAATCATTATCTACTATTAGTTATTCTGCACCATTGTCTTGTATTTGTTGTGGAGCACCAGATCTTCTGATAGCACCAGTATCTTCGGCGCTTCTAAATCGAAATCGCAAAGGAAAATACCCACTCTTAATCCCGCTTGTCGCTGTACTCTACGTATCATAGACTATACATGGTTTCACATGAAAAATCACCTACCCAAACGCACAAAAATCTATACTAATATTATAAAGAGGAAAGATTTGTTTTTTTGTTTGTTTGTTTGTAACGAATAGGCTCCGGAACTACTGGACGGATTTGAAAAATTCTTTCACTGTTGGAAAGCTACACTCTTTGCGGTGAACATAGGCTATATTTTATTCCCGTATTCCCACGGGAACGGGAACTACGCGGGTAAAACCGCGTGACGTCCGCTAGTCTTCTATAAAATTGATACAGCCGTTCTGGAACTTTGAACTAAGCTATTATTTGCATGGATTATCATTTTACAGTTATAAATCCAATCGGATTACGAGAATGATAAATCCCTAGCAACTATATGCTATAGAAGGTATAATCTACACTACAGTGTGCTACTTCGATCAAGTAATGGTATAGACCGGCCCATCCATACATTCGTTTTGAAGACGTTAAAGGGAGCGCATGAGCTTACTTGGTCGTAGTCGTTGTTATTGTTCCGAAGGTGAAACACATAGGCGACTAAGGGAACACTTTTGCAAAAAGATCCATTGCATAGAGCAGGAGAACGGGAAATGAAACCCGGTTGTCAGTAAAATGACAATCGTTAAGCCAAATTAAAAGCCTTATGGGCGACTTGAAAAATTTATGTCAAGATAAGACTTTTTACGCAAGATGTTCCGTGCGTTCTTCCTGTGCGTTCCCGAAGTGTAAAAACACTACCCTAAATTAGAAAAAAGAAATGTATGTGTGCATGTCCTGTCGTTGCTACAATATCCTTGTGTGTAAACTAGTTTCGCTCTTTGAGTTTGTAATGTATGACGTGGGCCCGCCCGTCTATACTATTACTTGGTCGAAGGTGTGCTATTCCCTCTTGGCACGTTCTTACCTTTGGCGTGGGTGGGCAAACACGACTGACTGTGGAAAGGTTGTCTCCCTGTTGCGACATCAACTGGTTCGCTACTATCCGACCAGTTGTGGCGTAAATCAAATAATAAACGAAGGAATTAAATTTGGTTCTGATTGTTATTACTTCTATATTTCCTAATAAAGAGTAGGTATATTAAATACTAGCGGACGTCACGCGGTTTCACCCGCGTAGTTCCCGTTCCCGTGGGAATACGGGAATAAAATAAAACCTATGTTTACCGAGAAGAGTGTAGCTTCCCAACAGTGAAAGAATTTTACGAACCAGTGCAGTAGTTCCGGAGCCTATTCGATGCAAACAAACAAACAAACAAATCTTTACACTTTATAATATTAGTATAGATGATACTTTAAAAGTAGGTAATATAAAAATATAGTTAATTTTTTTAATGTTTGAGATTGGATTCCTAAAAATGTGGGGTCAATTAAGTACCAACTACTTATCAGAAACTTTATTGCATGGTTTCGTAGGTGACGTGACGATGAAGAATATACACAACAGGATAAATAATATTATATACTCGTAGTCTTGTGTACCTACTTACGGTATAAAGCTGAACTTCAATCGGTAAGTAGGTCCTACTGAAATCCTTTTTATACCAAAATAAATATTGTCATTGGAAATGAGATCACCCGCATCACCATTTTACTTGGTAATTCCACACCCATGTGTCATTTTCATCGTTTTAACGAGTTTTTTATAAAGTCTTTAGGTTAGATAGGTATATCAGGGATTCAATTTTTAAACAACAGAAATTTTTTTTACAGGAATATCGGTAACTTTAAACACAAAATAAATCTGTTGTGTGAGCGAAATTTAAATCACCATACTTATGTCAAAAATAAACATTCATCGACTTACCTACAATTTGTGTAAATCTCTCCCTTTCGAGGTTATTTTATAAAGAATTTGAGGTTGGTAAAAGTCGGATTATTAATCTCAGTCAGTAAAATGACAACTGCAACTGTCACTGATACAAAAAAGGGTGACCCGCTACAATAGTGATGTTCGACAATCAATAGACTTAGACATTTTAGTCATTCTTTATTTTATTAGGTGTAAAGATGTTTTTGTATTGTATTTTAAATTTTATATTGTAAATATATAATATCTATCTATTACATATCATCAATACATATAATAAAAACGTAACAGGTCGCTGTCTGTACATGGAAGATAAATAAGATAAAATATTATAAGGGGGCTTTATGAACTCAATAGAACCCAAAACAATGATTGTTAGATTTTTTTTCTGTTTGTCTGTATGTCTGTATATCTGTTTGTCTGTACGTTTGTGCACGCTTATCTCAGTAACCGCTTAACCGATTGCAACGCGGTTTTTTATTGTGTTGAGGTTTGCTCCACTTAACACTTAGCGTTTATTTCATGTCAATCAGTTTATATATAAAAAAGTTATAACACTTTTAAGAACCAGATATTTTGAAAATTTTAATTGCAGGAGTTTCTTTGAATGTCATTATAAATCTTAACTGGAGTGTTGGTTTAATCATAAAAGGTACTGAATTGTTTTAAAATAGACTTAATCTTTAAGCTCTTTTATGGTTAAGCAAACAGGGCAGTTTCACACGCTGCTTGATGAGTCTGATGAAGAAATACCTCTCCTTTCATACACCATAAGTGACGTAAACGATGTTGCGGGGTCAGCTAGTTTACAATACGTATTATCAATATCAATACCTATACCTACATATAATAAAATTGTAACAGGTCGCTGTCTGTACTTGGAAGCTAAATAAGAAATAATATCATAGGAGGGCTTTATGAACGCAAAACAATGATTTTTAGATTTTTTGTCTGTTTGTCTGTATGTCTGTATATCTGTTTGTCTGTACGTTTGTGGGCGCTAATCTCAGTACCCGCTGATTACAATGCGGTTTTCTTTATTGTGTTGAGGTTTGCTTTACTTAACATTTAGTGTTTATTTCATGTCAATCGGTTGATAAATAAAAAAGTAATCACACACAACAAGTAAAGTAAACACTTTTAAGAATTTATTACATCGAAGATATTTTGAAAATTTTAATTTAAGGGGTTTCTTTGAATGTGATGGTAAATCTAAAATGGCGTGTTGGCTTAATCACAAAGGGAATATTGATTAAGGCTATTTTAAAATAATTGACTTAATAATTGAATTGACTGGACTGTACTTTTTATAATAGACTTAATCTTGCGGTGCACTGCACTGCGAGGACCGCAGCGCTGTGTCATCGCTGCGGTCCTCGCAGTGCTGTGGATTCCCGGTGTCTTCGCCACAGATACTTACCGAAACTACCGTGCCCGGTATCTGTGACAACCGGTAGGAGAGAGCACCGTCTCTCCTCTCCAGCCACTCGTCCATGACCGGTCTGACGGCCGCGATTGTGGCGAATCCCCCCTTTGGTTGCTGAAGTCGCACCTTCCATATCTCCACGTTTTCCTGGTGGAGCAGGGACCGCTGGGCCTCGATTTCTCGAGACGCAAACCCTTGGCTTTGCTTCCAGGTCCCATGGAGGGGTCCCAGCTAGGAGGCATGCCGCCTCACCTGAGATCGTGCGGTATCCCCTTATAATCCTAACGGCCATCGCCCTCTGCGGGCTCAGCTATCTAGCCACATTGCTGACCATCAGGGTCTCCCCCATACGGGGCCCCCGTATGGCGCATACTTCGCACGATCCCCAAATACAGTCTCATACAAGTTGTTTTGTTGTTATAATCCCACAAGTGAAATGTAAAGGCAATTCATCCATACAGCCTAATTACATGCGATGTTTAATCGTGACGCAAATACGCGCGCTTTTTGGCATAATCATTATGTTGATTTTTTGATGCCAAACCATTAAAGAAAAAAGAGTCATTGTAGAACGGTTTACTCGTGTGGAAATGGTCAAATAGGATCAAGTATCCCCAGTTTCCCCTATACTATTTGCGTTCGATTTCTATGAATGTTATAAATTCAGTTCCAAGTTCCAAATTCAAATCACTTTGCCGCCCGCTAAAAAGCTCTTAACAGAAAAGATTATTTATATTTTGCACCCTGTTATCGTGGTGCAAAGTGATGCTTTTCGAATAGATGGGATGAAAAAATAATTTAAGGACAAGCAAAAATGACAGTTTTAAATTTTTGTCATCAAAGTACTTTTCATGAAATTATTTTCAAAGTAAATTGGTGTGTATGTTTGTATAAAACAAACTATGGTTTCTAGAAAAGTGATTATATTTAAATGTAGGGAAATAATTATGGAGCAATCGAGATCCAAATTGTTTGTTTACTGCATTATTTGAATGAGTTCAAATACCGTATAGGTGGTTTTAAGTAATATTTAATTACTGTTTGATATTGAATTATAAAATATAATCTTGACCAACTTTTAATTGTAAAACTCGATTCAACCACTTCACTATTTATTTGTGACAAAAATCCCGCAACACTGAAAATGTCATTTTACTGACTCGAATTAAAAATCATATTAGACTGAATATTTTACTCTTTATAGTCTGAAACTTCAATCCAAATCACGTATTGCGCCAAGAATTTAAAAAGAGAACAACAGCGCTTTTTAAAAAGAAAACAAAGTGAAGATGTAAATGGCTTTACACATTCAGTAAAGAGGTCGACGCTCTTTGAGAAAAATATGATTATATCCCTAACAACTCTGGAGTTGCCATTTGTACAGAGTACCTACTTAGTAAACAAACTTGTAGAAAAATCGATCGAGTCGCTGGCTGTACTCCAAGTAGCCGTGTTCTTTATAGAAAGAAAAAGAGATGTTGTAGTATAAGAGTAGACTTTGTAATAAGAGTAAAGGAATATTTATAGTAAACACTACAAGAGATTAAGAAGTAAATTCTGTCAAATTGCAGATGTACCTACGTGTATGCGTTAAAACTTCATTCCATAGGCGTGCATCAGTAAAAATTTACTGCTTAATGTACGGTAGGTATCTAATAAAGTTGTTTCAATGAGGAAGAATCAAAAATAATAATGTCGCGAATATAACATAACAGTTTAGTACTTACTTAAAGATTTACTTAATACAGGGAAAACAACAAAATGTTTTGTCTTGATGCTAAATAATTACTGAATCCGGGATTTGACCAAGCTGAGTCGTAAACTGTATGTAGTACTATTTTCTTCCCGCCGCCGCCGCCCGTGAGTTCATGTAGGGACGAGTCATGTCTACTATCATAGTAAGGTACTACTAGAACACGTAAGTACCGCGTAAGGTAACATTCTTCAGTATAAAGAGCTTTGTTTTTACTACTGGTAAGTGAAATCAGTAACAGAATGAAAAACTAATACACTACTGAAAAGTATACCAAACAAGAAAAGATTGAGGATAGCCGAGGTCGTATATTATAAAGGCGGTAGTATACTTCACATCTTGGCCTCCGGAATGTCCGGTTAGCCACCAAAACTCTATTGAACGATTTCATGCCTTCCCGATACATAACCGGCCCGTTGAGTACTGCTCGTTCGCTCTAATTTTGCCGCTCGGCTCCATACTTAAATCGAATTTTTAATTAGACGAAGTAAATTGACAGCAACTAATGTCACTTCTTCATACAATGCTGCGTATTTTCTATGACGAAGTGACATTAGCTACTGTCAATTTACTTCGTCTAATTAACAATTCGGGTATACGCCTCTACGCCAGCGGCAAAGTTAGAGCGAACGGGTAGTACTGCTGGTTGTAAGGGTAAGCTGGCAGGTCATGTAGCCGAATCGCCGGTATTGATGTGTAGCGTCCTTTAGAGTAGGTCCTCTCCTAACCAAATTTTAAAGTGCAATCTCTATTAAACGAGTTAGCATACAGCTACGGTTATCCCCAATATTTGATTGAATAGAAATTTTTGTCTTTAGTGTTCAAGTCGGAGACGAATCGATAGATGGCGGACTACTCAACATGGCGCCACAAGTTTTATCTCTAAGGCACATGTAAATAACATAAAATCTTTTGCCATCAAATAGAGCACAAGTTCCAGCATATATTTTGAAACTAGGCCCCAAACAGAATTAACATGCTTTGTGAAATGGCAAAATTTCACGAAAGTTGGAAGACTATTTGCTATGTTAGAGTACTATGATATGACTCATCTAGTACGAAATAAATTTTGAATCGTCTACCGTAATTTTATCAGAGCACGAGTTTTCAGTACTCCATAAAACTCAGTGCCAACTTTATGTCTGCACTGTCCCATTAAATTACCCGATACTATTGTGAATTGGCTTGACTGGAAAGTCAGACTAGTCGCAAAGAACGAGATTTACGAAGGTCTGGTGCTGGTTTATAATGTTTCTTTTTCTATTTTATAGTGCGAAGAAATGACATTAACTGCTTGAGGGCGAAGTTTGATTGTGTATGCAATCGGGACCATCGCCTGTATAAGATGAGATGTGGGTGCATTCTATGTCTCTACCTACTGCTTGGAGGGTAAAGGAGTGAATATTTATGTAAGAAGTATGTATATACTAGCAGTTCCCAGCGGCTTCGTCCACGTAGAAGTCGTTACTTGAACAGCATCAAAATTTCATTCTTTCTTACTAAGCTGGAATCGATATAACCATGTGTTCACTAGAAAACAAACAATGCACAACATGTTGCTCAACAACCATATTGATTGACGAGACTCAATATTTATTTTTATTGTTTACATTTTATGTATGTCGGCCGTCACGTATCGTGGGTGTATAACTTGTTACCAATAAATAATGCTTTGATGATAATATGTATACCAACAACCGGTAGTTTTGGTCAAAGTTCTGTCACGTTCATGTCGTCGCCGCGAGCCGCCGCCGTTCCAGAAGTATAACTTGTAGGTACAAATATGTATATTATAGCACCCTATTAGGCTGAGCGCATATTAAAGACACGACTGTCTTAGGACTGACTTTTGCCTTACAAAAAAAGAATCTTTTTGGTCTGATTTTCTGCATAGACATCGGCTACCGATTATCGGTCGTGTCGTAAGCGTGTACCGAGTTTTATTTTTTAAGAAAGGACGTCTCCTTCGCTGTGTTCGCAGTTTTATAGATTTAGTAAAGAGGTATTATAGTCTGTCTTAAGACAGCCTTATTTGTCGCCAATGTGCGCTCAGCCTTAGGTGACAAAAACCATAAAGTAGTAAAAAGCATAACCAAAAATGACGCTCAGATAAAGGCAAGAAACGTCGATCAAAGCAAAGTTGTGACTTGACGTCGGAGAAAGACATGCTTCTTGGTCATAGATGTCAGAGGTCAAGTAATGTCAGGAAAGCCTAGACAAAGACTTCCGATGAAGCTGAAGAAGACTTAGAATGCAAATTAGGTGTCTAAATACTTCACAAGTACAATGACACCATTAATTGTGATAATACACCATATTACACAATTTCACAAAATTATAGTTAATTCATTCTCAGTCACGACTGTTACTAACACATGGTATGTTATATTTTACACGTAGTCTATTAAAAAGATCAATAAAGCAATATATCTAATAAACTTTTAGTACACTTTCTCACACTAAGCATAATTATAAACTCAAGTTATTCAAAATTATCTCATTAGTTAATATTAATGATGGTTTCTTTCGGTACCATCAATATAATCAAATGGACGAAGCATAGTAATTAACGTTAGCTCTGAATAATGTAATAGTGACATACCTAAGTAATGAAATATTGGATCTGAAGCTTGAAATGGTAAATAAATAATGGTAATTACAAAATGTTTCTCATATAACCTGTCTTAGCAAGAAGTTGTAATTTAAAAGTTAAAACAAAAATAATTTGAAAGAATTATAGTACCTAACTGATGTATATACTTATAGGAAGAAGTTGTAACGGCATTATTATTCACTAGCTGATGCCCGCAGCTTCGCCCGCGTAAAATTTGTTCCCGTGGGAACTTATTCCCCGGATAAAAAGTAGCCTATGTTTTATTCCAGACTATAATGCATCTCCGTACCAAATTTCAGCCCGATCCGTTCAGCGGTTTGAGCGTGAAAGAGTAACAAACATCCACACTCACAAACTTTGCAGTGCCGGTGCACTTTGGCCAAAGCGTAGGACAACAAAAAATATATTAAAGTCATGTCATACTACTAAATAACGAGTACCGGAGTTGGTGAAGAGTATTTTCTACTGACATAATTATTATTCTGCAATGTTAGTTTAGTCTGTATTGTTGTAGTGGTTAAGTTACCATCATAAAAAGAGATTCTTTATAAGGTCGAACACTACATTCTTACGTGTTTTACAATGTTTTTGCTACACGTATGCTTTTATGTATGACATTGAAAGTGTAAAAATTACAAGTAAATGAACAAAAAGTTAATAAAACAAAATCATAAACTCATAATTTTTACAACTTAACCTTTCAACACAAGAGAGCAGTAATATGAACCCGAGGACGAAACATTTTACAAGATAATAAAGTACTACCGTCCGACACTCAATTACAGCTAGACAGCGATTGCATTAACTGACCGAACAACTTTGAACATGCCCTTTGTATTACACCAATTTTAAAGGTAAATCTTACGCAAGTATGTGAACATAAAAGAACTGAGATGTTTCATGGTGTTAAAATTTAAAACATGTTAATATGAGTAAGTGGAGCAACGGTAATTGCAATGATTGATTTGTACTTTTCAGTTACATCAAATTTGGTTGTATCCCGCACTTCTGCAATTAGCCTTTCGGCCGAGTCATCAGTATGCCGAGGAATAAAATTCATGTTAAGAGCTTTTGAGCGTTTTTTTTACGTCATGTATACTCATGGATGTTATTCTAAGACTCCTACCGACTAAAAACCCTCACGTGTCCTGCTAACAGCCTACGGTTGGGAGCCCCTGGTAAGCCCTCGGAAGGATACCCCAGGACTCCCAACAGACCTACGGCTACCAATGCGGCCTCTCACCTAGAGAGGGGTTCGGGTGTTATCCCGCTTCTTAGGGGGAGCGTGCGTGAATCTCTCACGTCACGCTGTCGTCTAGGGCCTGCGTCTGTAAAGACGGTGAGCTGCCCCCATGCTTTTGAGCTTGATGATAATTCTATTACATTAATAAAACAAAAACCAGACAAACAAATTAATAGTAATAAGACTAAGATATATCGCCAGCTACTGGTAAGTTTATCGTCAGTAATTTAACGCTATTGAAACGGAAGTCAATCATCAACGGATATGAAGAGATTACTTTATCTACTGTTAACAGCTTTGTAAATAGACAAAATAAAATGACTGCTTCTAGTTTCTCTCTGGTGAATATAACCTTAGTCGCATTCGGCTGTTGCAAAGTTAGTTTGTGCATTTTATGCCACGGTCACTTGGTCAAATTCAGCAAAAAGTTTGCTTCAGTCACAGACTTTTTTACCCATCATTTTACCTATGCACCGATGCGGTACTAATAGTTTTTTGCACGCTACGACCAATTTAAGAGATCGCAAAGTTTATAATTCTGAAATATTTTAGAAACAAAATAGAAATTCTCGATTTATGTGACTGTCAATTCTCTGGTTTCTTATATAAAAGATATCCTAAGATAATATGAAAATAGAAAAAGAAAGCATATTGAAATAAACGGGACTGATGCCATTAGAGGTATCAATGACAGACAGGGTTTTATTATTGTTAAAGACATTAAGCGTATAATGTGGAGAGAAATATCGAAGCCATACAATAGTGTCAAGTTACCACACACAGCTTTGTTTTCCGAGTGATTGATCAATTTTGGCTTCTAAATATTCAATATAATGTGGGTTACAATGGAGCTTCATAATAAAAGATCTCAAATGAAACACGATACACACATTATAATATTGACACTGACAATGAACTGAACAATGTTTTCTTCATGAGCATGTTATTGGATTTGATTACTTTGCTAAATCTACAAATAAACAAAGAAAACCTTATCAGTTTCGAACCGTTAAACAAATATTTACGTATTAGTTAAAAACTATACAATCATAATGTAAATAGCAAATATGATATTCTTCACAAAGAACTATTGCAGTACCTAATGTGTAAATTCAAATACTGCTAAGCGTTTATATGAGAGACTTACCTATACATTATCTTTGGCCTCATTGGGAATGTCCATAAAAGCACAAAAAAATGTCGAAATATCAGATTACATTGAATAAAGAATTATAAATGAAAGTTCAAACAAATCGACTCGATATTTCTTAAAGACATTTAAATTAAGGGACTCCGATTGGAACTTTGACTCAAAATTGACCTTTTTGTTTAATCTGTGTCACTCTTTAGGGTCATGTGTGACAACAGTGACTACAAATGTCAGGTGGCGTGGTTCAAGCCCATACGAAATACCAATATTACCCAACGATCATTAACCTCATCAATCAATTGCTCTTAGGTTATCATTACACTCAATTTACACTTTAACAAAAGAGTAACTGACCGAATGACATGTCGACAGATCGTAAAGTTCATGCAAATAGTTCATGCAAGAGTATAATTTTAAAAACGTTGCAAATAAGTGATTAAAGATAACGGTCGTGTAGACAATTACTTATAGCAAAGATTAATTACGGTGGCATATGTTTCGTGAAGTAAGTATACGTATGGTTTTCTCGATTACATTGACGGGCATGAAAATTGTGAAAGAGTTTAATGTATAAAACAGAGCCAAATATAGGTCAGTGTATTTAATATTTTCTCAGAATAGTATGGTGGCACGGATGTTTGTTGGTTTGTGAACTCCGTTTAGGGTTTAAGTGGAAGTTTATTGCAGATGGATTACATTGTTCTTCTCGGCTGGAGATTTGTTTTCATAATAACGTTTTAAGCAGAAATCAAGTTCTAAACGAGCAAAACACACGTTGAGGAAAAAAGGTTTAAGTTTTCATGCCTTCAATTTTATTAAATAGTTGAGAGGGCAAATTTACTAATAATGAAGCCTGAATTCTATCTATATTTCTGTAATTTGTATTCATTTAATAGACCGATTTCATAGTTGCTATGAATAGGAGACTTAGTGAACTCAAATCAGCTCAAGATGGACTCATCAGTTCAATGTCGACTCTAATTAATGATAAAGTAGTATCTAAATAGTCTACTACTTCCAAACATGGTATGTATGTCTGCCAAATAAGTAATGGATATAACGGGTGTTTTTTTTAGAGGTATAGAACTTTAAGTTGGCACCACTTTTTTAACTGCCGGTAATTTTGTCAACTGTCAAGTGATTTATATTTAGTTTGGTTTGGCATTTCAACATGAATAGACTGACGCCGGAACAACGCTTCCAAATTGTGAAAAATTATTTTGAAAATCATGGTTCTGTCCGAAAAACGTATCGCGATTTTTATAAGCAAATTTTGTTTACGATGAAGCCCACTTTTGGTTGAATGGATACGTCAATAAACAAAATTGACGTATTTGGGTTGATGATAATCCTCAAGCGTATGTTGAGACACCGTTACATCCAGAAAAACTTACTGTGTGGTGTGCTTTATGGGCTGGTGGAATAATTTGTCCGTACTTCTTTAAAAACGATGCTGACCAGAACGTTACAGTCAAACGTGACCGCTATAGAGCGATGATTACTGACTTTTTCGTTCATCAATTGAATAACCATGATGTGCAGGAGTAGTGGTTTTAACAAGACGGTGCAACATGTGACACAGCTCGTGTCACAATTGATTTATTGAAGGAAACGTTTGGTAACCGCATAGTTTCACGTTTTGGTACCGTAGATTGGCCTACAGGATCGTGCGATTTAACGCCACTTGACTATTTTGTGTGGGGATATGTGAAGTCGCTAGTCTACGCCGATAAGCCCGACACGGTTGACCACTTGGAGGACAACATTCGGCGCGTTATTGCTGATATACGGCCACAAATGTTGGAAAAAGTCATCGAAAATTTGACCTCTGGATTAGACTACGTCTGAGCCAGCCGTGGCGGTCATATGTCAGAAATCACATTTAAATTATAATGCCAGAAAATTGTCTTTCGAATAAAGTCAATTTCATATCAATAAAAAAAATCCCCTGTGTTTTATTCCATTTCAAAGTTCTATACCTCTAAAAAAAACACCCTTTAGTATCGTGAAGCTTCTACAACTCGAGAATACGATTCGAGATGAACATTCAAAATGAAAACCAGGACGTTAATCGAGTGTAATCGATCTGATTCAAGTTGTTTTGAACTGATGAAAAAATAGGGTAATGCAATTTAAACTCGATAGCTGAGTTGACCGAAATTTTGGACAGAAATAGTTCTGAATGCTATTATGAAAATAATCAAATAGATCAGATCAGATTGTAATAGAATTATAGGTACGGCACGTATCTACATATTTATAAACTAAGTTCAACTTGTTTGGTTACTATTCGCGGTAATGGCGTACGTGTTTGAAATTAGGTGCAGTAATCCTGTACGTTGCTTAAACTACACAATCGTTAAATAGTACTGTCTATATGATTATTAAAAAAAATCAATTTTTGTTTATATCTACTACATACATAATTATATCTTTTGATATTGAAAATAATAAGTACTACAGACTATTTTATCGTAGACACACATAACTTATCTTTTCATCTCGCGATAAGTTTTTATCGTGTAGAATTTCGTGATCTTAATTTAGGCTTGTAAACCACAAGAAGTTCAATGTCTAGATGTGGAACCACCGTCCTCCTTTGCTTTTTCAGAAGGGCGTATCTTGAAAGGAAACTCTGAAATACAGTCGCTCATTAGAAGACTTCGATGTTTTGTGAGTGAGGCTTACGAAGCAAGAGCTTTAATAGGCACAGGTTAGTAGCATACCAACCATGCAGCAGTTAAAACGACAGAATTACTTTCCCAATGCAGACCATATTACGATATTACTCTACTTTTGTTATGACATTCTCTTGATCAAACAAATTTTCATCTTCTACAATACACTAAGAGCATCGTACATTGCATTCCAATATAATATTAATGTGATATTTACTAATATGAGCGCCAGTTATTTCTGCACAGACTGACAAAAGGACTTCAATGGCACACATCCAACAACGGTTTAAACATTTTATGGTGAAAATAACAATGATTGAATGTGTGAAACGTGACTCATTCAAGTAATTGAGTCGTTAGACTCAGTATTGCGGAAAACAAATTCCCTTAAAGTGTGACCGCAGCGATGACACGGGACGGCGCTCCACACGCTGGTGGCGTGCACGGCGTGGGCGCAACAGCGCCAAGTCCTCGTGGTGGGTCTGGACGTGGACACTCTCTCGCTCGAGACCATGGTGCGAGCCATGCTCTCCAGCGGGAGTAAGTGGGACTGCGCCGCCTCTTTCTGCGAGCAGGTCATGCTCGTGAAAGAGACGGCGTGGCGGGAACGGGAGAGAACTCTCCCACCCGAGTTCCGCAGTCGGCGGCCTGGGCGCCGTCGACGTGTCTTCGCCGAGGACTATCGGCCTCCATGACCGGGGGGCTGAGGACGGTGAGAGGGCGGCTCGCCGTCCTTACAGAAGCAGGCCCATGACGGCAGCGTGACGTGAAGAACTCACGCACGCCCCCCCCTTAGAAGCGGGATCACACCCGAAACCCCCCAAAGACGCGGGATAGCACCCGAACCGCCCCCGGGCGACGCCACAGTGGCGTCGAGGGTCTGTTGGGAGTCCTGGGACATCCTTCCGAGGCTCCCAACCACAGGCTGTTAGGCGTTACGTGAGGTTTTTTTTAGTCGGTAGGAGTCCGGCATAACATTCATGAGGATTTCCCCTCACGTTAAACAAAAAAAAAGTTGTATATATTTTAACCTAATTTAAGTATATTTCTTTGTAATGTGAATAACTGTAGGTGTATTTTTTTGTTTGGTTGCAATTTTGTCGTCACCGAATAAATCTGCGTCACCGACCGCGACGTCTAGACACAATTCCCGAAAGCTGTGATATTATTCGAAAATAAAATTGCTCACAGTTCCCGTTGCAGTAACTTGCATTTCCGTTGTTTTAAAGATAAATTGTCTCTTTATATCATTAAGTTTATAAGCAAGGGCTACATACGAGGGCGTTTCTACTTTTCTGGCCAAATAGAGTCACGGGTTGTTGTATCTGTAGGCAAAGTTTGTCGAGAATCCAGGGACATCCTTCCGAGGGCTTACTCGGGGCTACCGACCGTAGTCTGTGGTAGAACATATATTATAGCTTTAGTTGGCAAGAGTCCGGCATAGCATCCATGAGGGATTTCCACACGTTAAAGAACGTTCTTTGTATACTTTTCTGGCTGGATACTTTCCAGACTCTATGTCTGCACCTAGCTAGGGTAATGATTTGGACCTTTTCAGTCTTCAGTGTCTATTTATTACAGGTAAATAAGTTTATATAAACAGTTTTCTAATTAAATTCGCGTGAAATAAGGTTGATCTAATTTGAAGTCAATGACTCCGAGCCTAAGACAGAAACCTGAAAAGTTCATCCGCTTTGGATTTAACTGTATGCGTGTTTGGGTGTGTGTGTGTGTGTGTGGTGCCATCCTTTTGTAGACAAGTGGCAGTCTTGTCAGGCACTGCTTGGTGGACGAATTTATTGCCATTACTCCATGCAATTTAGAGTGAAAGTAAATTATAGTGGACGCACAAAAGATACAAAAAGCAAGGACGCGGGGCAAGCAAATGTAATTCCTGAAGTTACCAATAACTCTCCTGCTTAGTCTCTATACTAATATTATAAAGAGGAAAGATTTTTTTTTTTGTTTTTTTGTTTTTTTTGTTTGTTTGTTTGTAACGAATAGGCTCCGGAACTACTGGACCGATTTGAAAAATTCTTTCACTGTTGAAAGCTACACTCTTTGCGGTGAACATAGGCTATATTTTATTCCCGTATTCCCACGGGAACGGGAACTACGCGGGTGAAACCGCGTGACGTCCGCTAGTGTATTATATAGTGTTGTGTTAGATCACGTCTATAGTGTAATTGTCAGGCGTAGAATCTGCACAATCTCATGGCTACTACCGTACCGCTTCGTGTGCCAAAGAGTTTAAAGCAAATAAATTAAGTGGGTAACAAATCGACAGTGATATTATTATCCCTGTTGATTTCTACATGGGCATGCCTATTTCCGGTTTAGATGGCGCGCACACCAAGATAAGCCAAAATATTTTTTTCCTACTGAAAACTTAGTTGAAGCTTATTATACATGGGGCGAGTAAATGGAGAGAAAAAACAATACTTAAACTCGTGCATCTTAATCTCCTCATTACAAGTAATTTTTTTTTACGGAACTCTTACAAATGTGTCATGAAAAAATGGTGTTAATAATGCTTGAACTTTGAACCGATTTCGGAATATTTCTTGTGGAATGTCACAAAAAACGGTTTTGTTGAAGTAAATACTTTACAGAACATGAGAGTCTTAGAAATCACTTGAAGCTTCTGACCATTTGAAAAAGAAAACTTTCATTGTGGGTAATAATAACGCAAAATTCTTGGCATAGGGCTCCAAAGATCTGTAGTTATGCCGCTACTTACCGGATGGGATATACTCGTAATAATAGTAAGCACGGTGTTTCAGCTTAATATTATTAGCTGTTCGTTCTTATACAACAAGTAGTTTGTTTTGCTCTACAACGGAAATTGGAAAATGGGGTTGCGCAGGAAATTCGCCTATCGATCGCCATTCACCGCCACTTCACTTGATTGTGTATTGTCAGAGTAATGAAGATTGTATATCTACTTATGTATAATTATGTGTGTATTATACTGAAAATTATGAAGCCCTTGGGAGACTATAGAATAGGTACTGGTTGTAATGGTTTTTGGCGATGGATTGCGATAGATTCGGTTCAAGTCACGATCATTACAATCTGCCTACTACGAGTATATAAGTTTAATGACGGAATGAAAGAAGACATTATATGAAAGAATTTATTATACAACTAGCTGATGCCCGCAGCTTCGCCTGCGTGAAATTTTGTTCCTAGACTATAACATATCTCTGTAGGCACCAAATTTCAGCCAGATTCGTTCAGCCGTTACAGCCTAGTTAGATAGATTTCTGATTAACAAATTCATAATGCATAATAATATGAGCTAAGTAAATTTATTAATTAAATACATTTCTTAATTCAATGGCTAAACTTCTACTTGACACAACTTCTTCTAAGCAATTGACATCGTAACTTAGTTCTTTCTTCAGGTAGTCCCAGCCTAATACGTTTGGACAAACCGAACTACTGTAGGCTTTGTCCTCCTAATACAGATGGTCCAACCAAGACCTGGTAACATAATAACAATGTAAATTTCATCAGCTGAGTGTTCATGTTCATTGTAATGGCTCTTTTCAGTCCTGTCGAATGTAGTCTACGTAGAGGCCATTCCCGTATTTTACAAAGACTTAGTGAGTCTGTTTCCTGAAAGAATGCAGTCGGCACTATATGTAGAATAAAGTTAATGCCTTCCATGACCAGTCGCTTAGGGCTGCTGACAATCTTTGTCGTAAGGATTTAGCGTAGATAGTAACATGCGGTGTTATTTTATTGACCAGTGGATACTACCTGAAGCGTGGTCTTTCATTTTTTCTGGCTAGCCATCTTAGAATTTTCTTCTTCTTTCCACAAATGTATTTTTGTCACACAAAATTTGAATAAATTAGCAATAATACTTCCATAAAGCACATTTGGTTTGTATTATACCAAAATAGCGCTTTTTATTTAACTTTATGGCTATGTAGTAAAATCACCTCTTTGAAGTTTGAAATAAAACATAAATGAAAACGTCAATTGTATTGAACTTTCACAAATTATGTGTCAAAATTAAAAGTAATTTAAGTATAAAATAAGAGTATTTAAGGAGTATTGATATCAACTTCGGAGAAAATCAGCCCCAAAATAATTTACATTCCCTTTTTAGCTCGTTATAGGATAAATTTCAATAAAATACGAAACACGTCTTCCATCAATTATGTTTATAATGCTATATGCCAAATTTTAAGTAGATCGGACCAACGAATCACATTGTCCCATACAAACTTTACCCTCCTTTTTTATACCTTTGGAGGTGGAATTTGCAAAAATGTTAAAATTACTTTTTTTAAATTGTAACAAACAACGCTCATGCTTAGTTTCATCATCGTACCATTAACCGTTTAAGCAATAATTAATAATAACTTTGGGTCTAGGGATCGAACCGCAAAATTAAGTTTGGTTTGAATTCTATATACTTTTCCGGGATAAAAAGTACCCAGTGTGGTGCCCAGGCTATTAAAGAATATTTATACCAAGTTTCATCGTAATCCAACCGGTAGTTGTTGCGTGATGCCTGAACAAACAGACAGACAGACAGACAGACAAAAAATTTTCTAATCACATATTTGGGTTCGGTGTCGGTCTAGTAACACCCCCTGCTATTTATTTTTTTGATATTTTGAATGTACAGAATTTTTACTTCTACAGATTTATTATAAGTATAGATAGATAATTCATAGTTCTTATTTTGTTTAGCATTGCTTTGAAAACCGGTTATTTCTTGGACCTTAGTAGATGAAATATTTATCATAATATTTTCGGCGCTAGAATTACTTTCCAATATTTGATTTCTTGGGCCACAAAAACAAAGGAATAATAAAATTCATCTTTTTTGCAGAAAATACCTAGGTAGTTCAAAGCTCACACCTTTTTAGTTGAATCTGCTTAGATATTAGCATCTTCACATTAGGAATGTGAAAAACTGGCAAGAAGCCGTGAGATCAGTCTCACCAGACTGCCCCTCTCTGACACGTTTATTGTGTAAGTTCAATCCGATTGACGTTGTCATTTTTGTTTTATTTCAAACTTTGATCAGATGATCCACGTGACCTAGTGACGTAGTTTAATGAAACAGACACACAGACTACAGAAAAAATCTGGACATGAGCCCCTCTGCACTCTATTTTATAGAGAGGGGCTAAAAGTGTAAATCATCGCAGTGACCTAACCTCTGGCCTATTCTGTGGCCTAGTAGAGGCGGGACACCTAAGCGGTTTAGTACTCTAGCCCCTCTCATTTAAAGGAATGCCTTTGAGAATGCCGTAAAGCAAAACCGGTCAGATGTAATAATAAATATTGTGTAAACAGCCATGTATTTTCAGTAGCAAATTAAACAGTTCATCAACAACAGTCTCTGACGTCTGTCTTCTCCTCTCTGCACTAGTGTTGTACAATTAGGTTAATTAGTGAGGGGACAAATTAGTTGGCCGGTCAGAGTTCACTACTGACACGAGTGACGTGATAAATGACATACTGAATCCGATTTTAGTACTCTCAACATGTGGGTAACAGGTTATAACAGCGTCAGCTGATGAGTCAGAAAGCGCTAAGAGAATTTCGTAAAAAATCCGGATGTTGAATCAGTTAAATGATAATTTTGCAGCGAGATGGATTTCTTGATCTAGTTTGGTAACTTCTTTTATTTATTTACTAACATAATAAGTGCATATTAGTAGAATATATTATATAATCTGTGATATTAGGAAGGAAAACAAAATATGCGTTAAATAATAAATTAAACGAATTCAAGATTCAAAGAATCTGTTTAGTAGAGTGACAGTCGAGATTTTTTTGTAAATGAAATGTTGATGGAAACATGAGAAACTGGAGCTAATTGGAAAATTAGCTGAAATAGTCGCCACTTATAATTTGTGAAATAGACAATGTCATGAAGTTATTCCTAATAATGACATTTTTTAAATATCTGTAGTTACTTCAATAGTTACGAGAAGTAGGTATCTGTTTATCTCTGGAAACTATTTTGGGTTCATTAACAATCATGAGCCTTCCGGTTTTATAATGAAGGCCTCCATCTTCAGATCCTGTTTAGATCTGTGAAGATCCTAAAATTTCTACAAAGTTCCTTGAAAAAATCTCCAATAGTGTACGAATATCTCTTCCAACTGCTCCACATGATGTTCACAGAAAAAGTCAAACCTATTTATTGTACAGTATGTTACTAAATTAAAGTGCCTATTATGTTATGAACACAATGGTTTTCATACTCTGGTACAGGGAGCGTCAAAATAAATGAACGTGATAGAAAAGTGACTAAGTTTAATTCAAGTGTTGGAACAATAGCTCCATTCTGTATACTGTGTTCTGATGAGACAAGTCATCTTTAATCCAAATATGGGAGAGTTTGTGTGATCATACAACAACGTAGGGGCGTGCATTATCGCTATAGGACAATATTTAGGCATGGGGTTGACATTCTAGCGATGACTAAGGAAGTGCTCGTGGCCCTGCGGACTCAGTGTTCTGTAAACGATCACTGCAGTAAGCAACTTTCACTATGGGTGACCAATGACCATCCATGTGACCACTTTGTGACATTTATTTGAGCGTTGCCGTGCTTCGGAAGGCATGTTAAGCCCTTGGTCCCGGTTGCCAGTAAAATGGCAGTCGTTAAGCCAAGTGGAAAGCCTTTTTAGGCGACTTGAAAGATTTCGACAGCAGGCAGTCACAACCTGCGCCTGTCCATCTCAACACTTATTACGTGGGACAAATTCTAAAAAGGTGAAATGTGGTCATTATAATATGTCACTGCCTACCCTTTCGGGGATAAAGGCGTGACCATATGTATGTATGTATGTATGTACAATGACTTAGTAGTCGTAGTCTAAAAACGTTGTCAGTTTTTCTCTGTTTTCTTAATTCTGTTGCCGTGCCCGACTAGGTCATAATGTCCTTACTTGAAATCAATTTGATGAATGAAATGAATAGATCTTATGATCCAACACATGAGTGTTGGATTTCCAGTTGTTCATAACGTATATTCGTCATCTTAGCATCTTCCCGATTGCATTCAAACTCGGCCTACATTTCGAAATCAATGTCCACTTTTATATTTTTAATTTGGTTTTTGATTGGCTGCTTCGCTTTGAATGGCAGTTTGAGGCAGCTGTGATTTTGAGCTTGTATCTCTACCATGTGATCCAAAATATATTTTTACATGGTAATAAGATGTTTTCCGAGGAGAAAAGTAGTTCATGTCACATTTAAAATCAGTCATCATCATCCTATCATATCATATCATCATCTATTCCTTGCGATGCCGATGTTAAAGAAAGACAAAATAGCAAATACACTATGGCATCCCTACCAATTTGCGAAAGTAACTCTGTCTATCTGTCACTTACGCTTTCACGCCTAAATAGCTGGAGCGATTGAGATGAAATTTGGTATAGGGATAGTTCGAGGCCCTGGGAAGGCTACTTTTCAATCGACTGTGCAAAAGGATTTTACGTGATAACGACTCATACGCGACCGATAACGAATTCTACGCAGTCGAAGCCGCGGGAAATAGCTAGTTTATAATATTAGTAAAGATTCTGGAGTAATGGGAATTTACTTTTGTCTTCCAATACCTCACAAGACTAGTCATATTTCTGAGTATTTACATGACCCTGAATAGTAAACTAAAATGAAAAAGGTACAATTCTACCTATACGACCTTTATATGGCCAGCTAAGAATAGTCTACGTTCGGTCGGTCAGTCCGCTCATTGAATCAATTGTTTCCTTCCGTTTGATCACGAATGACATCTTAGTTCTTGCTCCGATCAATTTATTGCTCTCTTGAATCATAATAATGTTAGCCGTTTAATAATTCCATTTATTACCCGATAACGACGAAGTGACGAGATTATTATTTGTTGGCTCTTGGAGTTTTGGTTCGAATTACAGTTTATCTTTATAGGTACCATGAAAGTGGCAGACAAGCTGACGTTCCACCCGTTAAAACTGGTAATCGTAGCCAATGGACATTTGCAACACCAGAAGCGCTACACACGAGCTGCAGATCCTGTAAGTACCATCTAAGACCTCTTTTGAAACCCCCTATACTAGTAGGCGCTTGGGAAAGCTCAGGCAGAGTGATCATTACACAATCGAAGTGTTCACGGAATAAAGCTACTATCAAACCTTACCGTGCTCCGGACGCAAGGTGCAACGTGGTAGAAAATTGATTGTTGCTTACTAAATTGAATGATTATAGATTTTCTCCTCTGATGTGACTGGTGAAAGCAAAATAGGCTTGTCAACTAAATTAATGGTAAACTGTTATTCACCTCTGTCTACCCTGTTGGGGATATAGGAACAATAATTGTACGTTATGATTATGTTGTGATAAAGTCTGGGACTAAAAATGTGGGCGTGTATGTCTCTGCATACCCCTTCGGGGATAAAGACGTGACTATATGTATGCGTATATATGTAAAAAACAGTTTCATATTCATAATGTCAATCTGTTAGGACGGATATGACTCTAGCACAGAATATGTCCACAACTCGCCTGTTACAATGTATACCTCAATACAGGAAGAGAAGCCAAAAGTGTCATTAAGGACCTTCATGAGAACTACACCTACAATTCTCCATTAGGTATTAATACCTGTACATCAATTTAGTATAATATCGGTAGATTTTTAGAACATTAATGACACTAGCGATTAAAATGTCATAAGTGTCATATTGTTATGACAATTTAATACTTTAATTACATTTGAACTACCTAGTTAGATAATTGGCTGCTATAGTGTGCTAGGATGGTTTTTGAAGGTGACTACCTAAATAATATTAATTTACCGTTGCATCATGGGACTTAGGTATTGCCTACTCTCCTTATCACAAATGTATGGGAATTACCATTCGTTGGTGCATAAATATGAAACAGTAGGAAATGAATAGCCTTTTCGCTCAGAGCAACGTCTAACAGACAAACTTTGGATAGAAACATATTATGTTGAAAGGAGCGAACTGCGTTTTGATATACCTATTAGACATTATATAATTTTACATAATAAATGATTAATTACATTACCTACAATATGTAATCAGATACACTATGTGCTTTAAAATAAGGCCTATGGATGCAAAGAAGTTTATATAGGAGTTTAAGCAGAGTAATAGTCATGACATGTATCTATTTTGTAAATAATCGATACTTTTGAGTCCGCTAAATAATCGCAACATACTGCTCGATTATGGAAAATAATGTGTTCATATAAAATTAATTCAAACCTAATTGCCACACATAATCGTTACAAAAATACCCTCAAATATATTTTAAACAGTAAACCTAAAAAAAAATTGATGCATTGATTTACTTAAATAATTTTGAATCCTTTTTTACTGTTAGGTAGTAATTTTAAAAATGCTTAACTTACCCCTGGTTCATTACACCAATTGCCTCCACACTGGATGCACTCGTCACAGGTCCGAGGATTATCATTGCAAGCGCTTCCGAAAACATTTGATACTCCAACGAGCATTATCACCATTAAACACACACTAGCCATCGTTCTCATTATTTAAAGATAAGAAAAAAAATCACACAATTTTTTTTTATTTTATTCCGTGTCAAAGGACGCGGTCGTGTACGTTCGAAATATGAAATACGCGCGCACTGGCACACGACGGAGCTAAGACTGTGGTGTAGAGCCAAGCCAAGAGACTGTAGTACGGATTCGTCAGTATAATAACCCGCCACGAGATGAATCATCGGTTGCGGTATTGAAGAAAAATTCGCGGAAATTGATGTTTGAGAGAGTATTGCAATATTGAGGTATTTCCTAATAAACTTTCTACTTATTGAATAATAATAATCTTACAACTATTATTGAACTAGAGGAGAAGATATTGACATGTAAGTAATATTAATCTTTAGAAATTATAAATGTCTTTAAATTAGTAGATAGCTGTACTTATGTACCTACATACTAAGAATAGGTACAGACTCTCATCATTTTCGTGAACGAAGTAATTTTGTGAAAATTGTGATTACATTTTTGTAAAATAAAGCCTCTACTTCTATACTGCTATTTTAAGAAGGCGCAAGCAATGACGTATCATTATTTTTTTATATCATTGGGCGCAAGTCTATTATTCTACTGTTAATCTTTAAAAAAATCATTGTTAATACATAGGTACGGATTTTATAATATCAAAGATTTTTTTGGTATTTTTTCTCTTAAAACGTGTATAACAGTAGATACTTTTCAAAGTAAATGCCATTTTTGGAGTGACAGTTTATATACTTACCTAATATACTCATGCTATTCTAATAGGTAATAATAATTATGCAGAATTAAGATCCTGATGGAAAGCCATAAACACATCCATTTTCATGCTCTACATCAAGAATCCAGTGTTGTATGAGTAGAGAAAACGTTCTAACAATTTTTGTCTTCCTTTTTATTACGTGTGGAAATCTTCCTGGATTCTTATTGGGTAAAACCACACAGCCTACAACTGCCTATGATATTCGATCCCTTGTAAGCCCTCGGAAGTATGCCCTAGGACATTATTCTTCGATTGTCAAAGTATGAAGATATGCGCCTGCACAAAAAATATTTAAAGTAGTGCCTTTTAAAAATTGCTATAAGATTTTTTGTAGGAGTTTCGTAGAATAAATATTTCATAACAATCGTGTTAGTTACCGTTAAATTGGAAAAAGTCCTACTATGATAAAGTGATGTAAGATTTCAATTTGTTTAAAATAAATTCGTTTTATTGGTTAAGATTTGCAGAGGTAAGGTCGGTCATTCACGGACAGTCTGAAACATTCAGGACACGTTGCGACTGTATTGTTTTCTACGTAACACACATACACGAACTGCTCGCGTATTTGCAGCAGTTTCAGCCCGAAGCTGTTGCAGGTTGCAGCACAAACACTCGCCTTGCATAGGTACACTGACTGCTCAAACTGTCGACCGCTCTCATGCCGCTACTGTTTTGAATGAAATTGTTATTTGTTGAGCAGTTTGACTATGACTATGACTGCAAGTGCAGTTCGTGTATGTGGTTCACTGACTATCTGCTCGAGCAGTAATGTAATTAATGTTTTTAGTTTTTGACGTTTTTACTTACCCCTGGCTAAATAATACACCAAAGCCCACCAGATCTGATGCACTCCTCACACGTTCGAGGATTTTCATTGCAAATGCTGCCGAACCCGAAAACTTTCTGTACTCCCACGAGCACTATCACCCTGAACCACACACTAGCTATACTTTTCCATACCTATTTAAAATCTATACATATAATAAAATGATAGAAAAGTCAAAACTGTACATTGGATATATTTAAAAAAAAATACTCGCCGGGTGCTTTAAATAGGATACCCAAGCTGAAAATGTAGTTAGAAAATTTTTTGTCTGTTTGTCGGTTTGTCTGTTTGTCTGTTTGTCTGTTTGCTTTGCTTTGTCCGGAAGGATCTCGAAAAGTACTCAATAGATTTTGTTCAAATTTTGCACAAATATTACTTAGAGGTGGGGTCTTCAAATAGGCTATATATTATCACGCTACATATCCTAGGGGCTAAGCAGAGAGCAATGAAATATGTTAGCCGGTGAATTGATTTAACTAAAACGTAGCAGGAATATTAGTAAGAGATAAGTTTTACACACAGGCTACATATTATTACGCTACTTAGCCTAGAGGCTTGGCAGAAAAGAATTCAAATCCAAACCAAATTGGCATTATAACATAATTTTCACGCGTGCGAAGTCGCGGGCATTGTTAAATAAAAAAATGAATGGAGTAGATTTTGTTCTATTATTTCGTAGTTTAGTAAACTATGTTTGTGCACGATGAGCACAGCGCAACGTGTTCGTTCGAAATATTAAATAAGCGCACGCTAGCACACGGCTAAACAGATAGTATACTATTTAGCGACTTGCATTTGAATTTACTACCTACTCGTAGTATCGTCAACGATCCTTTACTTACAGCTGGTGTGGAACCTCTTCGCGACAGGAGAGACTTTGCCTCCTTATGCGTGTTCTACCGCCTGTACAATGGTATGTGCTCTGAGGAATTGTTTGATATGATGCCCACGGCTACGTTCTATCATCGCACCGCTCGCCACAAACCGGGAGTTCATCCTCACACTCTACGTCCGGAGCGTTTCAGCACGGTTAGATCCGATAGGTGTTTTCTTCCGCGCACGCTTAGGTTGTGGAATGTCCACCCTGCCTCGGTTTTCCCAAACGCCTACAGTATGGGGTTCTTCAAAAGGGGTCTTAGAAAGTTTTTACAGGGTCGGCAGCGCGAGTGTGGCACCACTGGTGTTGCAAACGTTCATAGGCTGCGGTGACCACCGGTACTTCTGGTGGGCCGTATGCTTATCTGCCACCTTAGTGGTCTAAAAAAAAAACGTATGATCAAAGATATTGGTAATGCCAGCCACACACGTTCAAATATACATGCTGAAGTCTAATGGCCGCCCATATGAACCTGAAAATCGCGGAAATATTATCGGCGTGACACGTACTTCATACACTCTTCATACACTCTCTGTGAACGTGTCTACTCACGGCGATATAATTGCTATGAAAGATTATAAGGAAATACTTGCAATTCGAAGATAATATCGGCTCGATTTTCTCGCTCGTGTGAGCGACCCCTTTACTTGCGCAGGTACACTTGAACGTTTGTGGTCGGCTTAATAGGCATTTAGTAAATCGATACCTCGGGGCTCAAAAGGCGTAACCGCCATTTTGGCGAAATTGAGCTTTTAATGCAGTCCTACATATATTTTTCTCCTCTATCGATCTATATATTTAAAGTCTTCCAATTCGCAAAAAAATGGTATTTACGACCCCATTTTTTGTAGGAAATAAAACAGATATTTTTAGTTTTTGTGTCGTAACAGCGACCACTGTTACTGTTTATAGACGCGAGGGTAGTAAACGACACCGTAGATGATACAAACGTTTTTACGCCTACCATTTTACATCATAATTTTTTTAGGTTTGGGTCGTAAGAGCAATCACTCCTAATGATCAATAAATTTGAGGGTAGTAAACGACATACCTAGTAACATTAATTGTGCTTACGCCCGAACATATCTATTTTTAAAGAATCAACTTGCTCGATACGCCCTTAAACATTACTGTACTCTAAAATAAAATGATATACGTCTAACAATTACATACATAACATCACGCCTGTTTCCCAACGGGGTAGGCAGAGACTATGGTTTTCCACTTGCCACGATCCTGACATATCACTTTTGCTTCTTCTACTTTCATAAGTGTTTTCATACATGCTCTCCGATTAAGGGTACTCTTGACCTGGCCTTTTTCCAAAAGGTGTCCAATTTGGTCGACATAAGTGCGACGCGGTCGGCCCCTACCAGATTGTCCATTCACTCTCGCCTTATAAATCTCTTTTGTCAGTCTGTTTTCATTCATTCTCTCCACATGTCCGAACCATCTGAGCATCCCTTTTTCTATCTTAGTCACTACATCTTCTGTCAAGCCGCAATGTTCCCTAAACACACAATTTCTTTGTTTATCCATCAATGTCACTCTATCTATGCTTCGCAAACTTCTCATTTCCACTGCATTAATTTTAATTTCATGCGTCTCCTGCAACACCCAGCTTTCACTTCCATACATAAGTGTAGGCACAAGCACTCCTCTATGTACAGCCATCCTTGCCTTTTTAGACACATCCTGACTGCTCATAAAGGCGTGAATGGCTCCATTCACTTGATTACCTGCCAAAACTCTTCGTTCAATATCATAGTCACACTTTCCATCTCTTACAAATTTTGACCCCAAGTACACAAACTCTTTTACCTGTTCTACTCTTTGCCCTTCGATGTAAATTGGGCAATTCGTTATATTTTCTTCTCTTTCGAAAACCATTACTTTCGTCTTTTCTACATTCACTTTCATACCTCTACTTTTAAGCGCATCATGCATTATGTTAACCATCAACTGCAACTCCTCCGCCGATGAAGCTAATTATCACCTGATCGTCCGCGTATAGGAGGCATTTGATGGTCAGCTCTTTCATTTTCAAACCATACGCACGCTCTTGCAGTTCTTTCAAGCAGCTGTCCATATACAGATTAAACAGACACGGTGATGCTACACAACCTTGCCTCACACCTTTTTCAATGTGAAAGAAGTCTGTGCAAGCTCCGTTTATCCTGACACAAGCAATGGAGTCTTCATACAGAGATTTCAGTGCTCTTATCAAGGTTCTGTTTACTCCATACCTGGACAGTGTTGTCCACATTTCATTCCTCACCACTCTATCATAGGCCTTGGAAAAGTCTACAAAGATGCAGTAGACTTTTTGACGTTTTGCCAACACCTTTTCAGCTACGCATTGTAAGGAAAAGACCTGATCCGTGCACCCCCTTCCTTTTCGAAATCCTGCTTGCACATCCCACATTTTTCCTTCCGTTTCATTCATCACTCTTTTTATCAGCACTTTTGCATACAGTTTGCCTACGACACTGAGCAAGCTAATGCCGCGGTAGTTCTTGCACTCTTGCTGCGACCCTTTCCCTTTGTACAGCTGCACTATGACAGATTTACACCATTCGTCTGGTACTCTGCCACTTCGCCAGCAAAGGTTAAAAAGGCGGTACAGCTGGCAAGCTACCACGCCACGTCCCGCTTTCAGCATCTCGACAGAAATCCTATCAATTCCAGCAGCCTTTCCTAATTTCATACCATTCAACGCTTCCACAATTTCTTCCATACTTAAATCGCTTTCATCATCAACTTCATTCCATTCCAAGACATGGGTCTCTCCTTGTAAATCCTCTTTTTCAAACAAACTTTCAAAATATTCCTTCCATCTTTTTAGCACACATTCTTCTCCTCTTACTAAACTTCCCTCCCGGTTTCTGATGTGTTTTAGTTGTGATGTAGTCTTTTGAGCCCTCATTGATCTTATAGACTTCCAAAAGAATTTTATATTTTCTTGGATGTTATCAGATAACCGGTTATGAAATACATTCCTATCATCCTCTCTCTTTCTTTCTATCACCTCTTTTGCGACATGCTTATACCTTTTATACTCATCCTTGGCCATTTTTACATCCTCATCCGTTGCCTTTTGCATTCTCTGATTGGCTTTTGCAGCCAGCCAGTTTAAGCACGCTTTCTTCTTATCGGACAGAACCTTCAAAACTTCTGCACACATTCTCTTTACCTGGCATCCTTGGCTCCTCTTGCATACCACGCATACTTCAACTGCCACTTTAACGAGTCCTTCCTTAATCGACTTCCATAATTTGTCCATTTCACATTCTTTAACTAAATTTTCAAACTTCCCGCTCAAATTACTCAAAAATTCTTCTTTCACGCTTATCTCTTGCAACTTTTCTACTTTTATGCGCTCTAGTACACTAACAGGTTCACGCACACGATGCCGCCACCGCTGAAACAGACCTCTTACTCGGCTGATAACCAAGAAGTGATCTGTGTCAATCCCGGCACCGCGGTATACCCGGGTGTCTAGCACTTTCTATCTCAGTCTTGCGTCTACTATCACAAAGTCAATTATGCTTCCCTGGTCTTTTTGTTCTCTCGTATACAAGTGGATTTCTTTGTGGTTAAATATGGTATTAGTTACCACAAGATTCCTCTCCAAACATACTTCTAGCAAACTTTCTCCATTTTCATTCACTCGTTCATCACCAAACTTTCCCAGCACACTTTCGTATCCATCACGCTTCACTCCCATCCAACCATTAAAATCACCTAACATTACTATCCTCTCGTTTCGTTTACATTTATCCAGAATATCACTCATACTCTCCCAAAATGCCTGCCTCTCGCTTTGGTCTTTCGCAGTCTGGTGCCACCGCGCATCCTGCGGAGCATACACTCCCAAAACAAAGATGCGGGTAAGTCCTACCTTCAGTCTTAACCAAAGGAGTCTTGAGCTCACACATTCATACTCTGTCACACACTCATTCATTCTCGCGGAAAGTAGTACACCGACCCCCTGGCACGCTGTTCTGGTTTTGGCTACGCCTGACCAGTAGGCTGTATAGGCTCCGTGTGTCGTAGTGCCGCATCCTTTCCGCTTTGTCTCATTCACACACAAAATATCAAGCTGCCTATCTTGCATCATCTTGCATACCTCGTCAATTTTATCATCCATTCCTCCTCTAACATTTAATGTAGCAAAGTGGCTAACCCCAGTCCACTTTTCGCCCCGATGGGAAACGAGACGTGATGGGTGGCGAACCACATCGCCGCCGTTCTGGTTTTTAAATACTAATACCATGGCGTTCCCACGAGAAGCTAGGGAAATTAATTTGTCCACCTGAACAGAGCCCCGCTTGCTCAAGTAAGGCTAGCCTTGTTCTGGGTTCGCCCGGACCCAGGGCAATTAGGCACGCTTAAGACTACGCTCGCCCGTAGCCACGCAGCTCATCGGCACGGCGACCTTCGCTTGGCGGATAGTGGAAGGGATGAGGATGGGGTAGGAAGGGATTTGCGGGAAGGAAAATGAATAAGGTAGGAAAGGACGAGGTAGAAAAAGGATCCAAAACCATCATTCTGTAATCCAACCAAAGAAATTCCAACAGCCAGGACAGATGTCCTGACTGATCTAATTTGATTTTTGATGACAGATGAAATTTGATGACTCTTTAATTAATAATTATAGTTTTTTATCAATGTATACCTATGGAGACCTAGGTACCTATACCTACTTATGTAGATTTAAGGTAGTTTCTTAATAATGACTGATAATCAGAAAACTAAAATGATTATAATTGATCTCAAGAGTTTCCTTATTATCCATTAACGTTAAATGTTATTAGCGCCAAATTTTGTGAGGATACCTAGCTGTATACCTAAAAAATTATAGTATAAAAATAAGAAGTATAATAATAAACAATATTATGATTAATAAGTGATTTTTATTTATCATTTTCCTTTTATAATGAGTTATTGAATAGTTTTTAGGTAAGACAGTCAATTAGGTACAGGTAAATCAATAATTATTAGTATTAATTTGTCATCTGAGTTGATAAAACGGTGAAAGTGGACCCAATGGTCCACTTTCATGAAATGTCTACTCAGTATCCCACTCGGTCTACTTTGCCTTAGGGTCCACTTTCCTGAAATTGACGGTTACAACCATCACTCATCATACATCCATTGATTTTTGGGGTGTAAACGCCCCAAACATAATAATTTTCGGGGCGTATAGGAAAGCTATTTTCGTTGCTTTTAAATTTATTAGAAATATAATTATACAGTGACCTGCATCACAAAAATTTAAGACTTTTGGTCTTAGAATGGTTTATATAGGTCAAAAATCGAAAAAGTTATGGCAAAAAAAGAAATTTTATTTTTGTTTTTTTGCTCTCCTGTAAAATCGACTTTTGGCGCTTACGCCTTTTGAGCCCCGAGGTATCGAAATGTAGTGACCAATCGAACGCATCAAAATATAGAAGAGACTAGAATACTTGTTTTTTTTGGAATATTTGGGCTTAAGAATTTTGCAAAACCCAAGTAATTTCAAATTTCCTTTTTATTTACATTTTTAAGTAATTATTCATCTTTTTAAAAACGAAAACACTACAATAATATGGCACATAATAGATTTTTTATGGTCTAGTATGGCCTATGTGAAAACAATATTGTACAAACACGTTAGGTTAGGCGTTATATATATCACTTTTCAACATATTTTGTGCAAGCTATCGAACCTTTTATAGGTACCTGTTTAACACCTTGCGTGCCGTACGACCCACCGGTGAGCCTTTCGTATCTTTCCGTTCAGGCCAAGCCCAAATCACGAAATCCGTAATTTTTTTCAACTTAAGATTTTTACCCCTAAGTTTATAAAATGTGATAATTCGTACAGAAAATAAAAATCAATGACTTCTACCGTCTAGTTTACGAGATATAACAAAAGGCTCACGAGTGGGTCGCGTGGCGTCTTACGAACGAAAACGTATTTTCCGTTGGCGGAGGCCGCGGGGTCACAACTAGGGCTTGAATATCGGACGCTTTTTCAGTTCCGGAATTGGGTTTCGATATCGAGTATTTGAATTCCGGAATTCCGGAATTCCGGAATTTCGGAACTTCGAAGTTTCGTTTTGTACAAAATAGTGATATGTAAAAAAGAAACGGGAGCTGGCAGTCCTACGTGATTAGTGATAAACTACTTTGATTCCCATTACTTATTTTAACGTAACCAACTAAAAACCACACGTTTCCTAACTATTGCCTACTGTTGGCCCGGGTAAGCCCTCAAAAGGATGACCCCAGGATTCCCCACAGACCTTGACTGTTACTGCGGCCTCACCTAGGAGGTACGGGTGCTATCCCGCATATTTGGGGCTTGTTCAGGTGTTATCCCGCATCTCGGAGCGTGTGGCGTGCGTGAAACTTTCACGTCACGCTTTCGTCTTAGACGTGCTTTTGTAAGGACGGCGATTACCCCGTCCACCGTCCTCAGGCCCCCGATTATGGAGACCGATAGTCTTGGGCAAAGACATGCGGAATTCGGGTGGGAGCGTTCTCTCTCGATCACTATTCGCCACATTAACTGATCACAGAAAGACGGGCGTCCCACTAACTCCCACTGGAGCTCATAGATCGCGCAATGTCCACGTCCAGATCTACCACGAGGACCGGGCGCTGTTAAGCCCACGCTGTGCACTCCACTAATGTGTGAAGTACTGTGTCCTCACTGCGTTCCTCGCAATGCTGGCACTCAGATGTGGTTTCCCGGTGTATTCGTCACAGATACTTACTGAAGCTACCGTGCCCGGTAAGCATCTGTGACAACCGGTAGGACAGAGCACCCGCACCGTGGCTCCTATCTAGTCACTCGCCCATTTGTGTGATGTTATGTGGCGATTCGGTTTGTTGCTCAAGTGGAACTGAAACTGCCGAACCTAGATTTCTGGAGACGTAGGCCTATGACCCCGCTCCAGCGCCTCCTTGCACCAGAAAAGAATAAATTAGAAATATAATTTATTTATATAAACAAGGACGCAAGTTGCCTAGCTGCCAGATCCTCGAGACATGCCGCCTCTGAGCAACGGACCACGCAGCACCCAATCGCAACCGATGTTCCACAGAAGCGGTCTTAAGACTGATCTCTGCGGAACACCGCACGACGTATCTCGCTGATCCGGCTGGGCCCTAGCCAGCTTCGGTAAGTTATGGCCCTCTCCGAAAGATAGGCCCCGACAATTCGACGGAAGTAGGGAGGCACTCCATGATAAATAAGCGCCTACCTAACGCAGCTCAAGGGGAAGGTGTTGAAGGCGATGCCGTTGTCTCTTGACATCGCCATCGCTTTCAACACCACCTCACCCTGCGCTGCGATGTCTTCTTCTTCCTCCGTCAGTCTTCTAATGCGCATGATCGCTTACACGGTGGAGCGCCCTTGACTGAAACCAAACTGGTTATCCGCCAGATCTGGCCCCACGCGTGTGAGGTGCCCAACTGTGCGCTGTGCAATGATACGCTCAAGGAGCTTGCATACCTAACGAGGTATGCAAGCTCCTTGAGCGTATCATTGTTGGGGTTCGACCGATTGGGGATCGGCCGGAGTTGTTCAACGGAGCAACACGATCGGCCGATCCCCGGATGGGTAGACTGCCGACCACCTCGCCTTTCGGATCAGAACCAGTTTCCCTGTCATCCAGACCTTGGGAATCTGGCCTTTTTCGAGGCATGCACTAAAGAGCCCCATCACTCGAGGCCCGAGATCCTCAAGAGCCAGGACCCACGCTCGGCCTAGAATGCTGTAGGGATCAGGGGCACGGTCCCTGCGGAATCTAAGCCGCAGTACAGTCGCCCCTAACTCACCTTCAGTGACTTCGGGCACGTCGTTCTCGCTGTAATCAGCGTCGGGCGCCTGAGATGGAGCCATGTGAGAAGGAATATGTTCCTCCGCCTTGATGAGAACAGGGAACCCAGGACCCTCCTCACTCTGGGTCAGTGGAGCGCCTTGGGGCAAAGTTTGCCCCTAATAATAAGGTACAGACCCCATGAGTTCCGCCAGATATACTAGAACTATGCTGAGCGAGACCTCTGTCAAATTCTTACAGCGTTTCTATCAAAGTTAAATTTAACTCGTAGCATAAGTCAGAGCTAAGTCTAAGTTCGCACTATAAATGGAAGTTTAAATGTAAATAAAATACAAGAACGTCATCAATAATATTATTATTATTTAAATTGTATGTTTTCTATCAAATACCATTAATTTTATGGATTTACTTTCTTAGTAGGTTTTAGAAATATCATCAAATAAAATAATTGATACCTAAGTACAAAATCGAATTAATTTGTTAATAGAGAAATCCTAAATTATCAACATTGTAGTAATTAAAGGTAATTAAATTGCATAAGAAGCATACAATCTACATTTTTGTTTGTAATGAAAGTAAAGAGGAAGCGAAAATATATTTTTTTTTCAATATCGAAATACCGGTATTGATCTCGCCAATTCCGGAATTGAGAACGATATTAGATTTTATCGGAATTCCGGAATTATGTCAATTCCGGAATTCCGGAGTTCAAGCCCTAGTCACAACGCGGCTCACCGCGCACCTCACCGCGCGCCTCACCGCGCGCCTCATCTGTAGTTTCTAGTCAGTATCGCGAGCTATCAGCTCCCGCCCAAAGGTGACAGCAGTACTCCATATGCGGCCGCACTTGCGACTTATAGAGAAGCAGTGTTTGCGCCGCAGTGAAGTACCGCCGCGCCCTGTTGAGCACACCTAGCTTTTTGGACGCCAGCTTAGCCTTGTCCTCCAAATGACTACGGAACTGAACGTCACTGGAGATGTCAACGCCAAGGATCCCTATACTTTTGGAGATGGAAAGAGATGTGCCCTGAAATTGCGGCGCTGCAGTAATTGGGGTTTGCTTAGCGGTGAAAAAACACGCTTGTGTCTTGGAAGGGTTGAACTGGACAAGATTTTGTCCACCCCAATCGGACACTCTAGTAAGAGTAGCCTCGATTTCAGACACAAGCTGTTCACGATTTTCCTCCACTGTGTCCCGAGAGATACCGGGGCGGCCCGTGTAACAAGTGTCCCCCGTACTGTCGTCCGCATAACAATGAATGCCGTCAATAGACAACATGTCATTGATATGCAGCAGAAACAGAGTAGGGGACAACACTGAGCCTTGCGGTACTCCAGCGTTTATAGCCATGCAGTCTGAACAGCTGCCGTCAACGACGGCCCTGATGCTTCTACCGGCCAAGAAGCTGGACACCCATCCGCATAATCTCTCGGGTAGTCCACATGAGGGCAGTTTCGTAAGAAGACCACGGTGCTAGACCCGGTCAAAGGCTTTAGAGATGTTGAGGCTCACAGCTAGAGCCTCACCCTTACTCTCGATAGCCGCCGCCCATCGGTGTGTTAGGTACACAAGAAGATCCGTCGAGCGGCCGTGACGGAAACCGTACTGCCGGTCGCTGAGCAGGTCGTGTTCCTCAAGGTACCCCAGGAGCTGTGTATTAATTACACGCTCCATCACCTTGGATAAAAGGGAGGTGACGGCTGTACGCCTGCCCGTTGAATGCCGCATGAAACCCGAGTTGCCAATCTCCCGCACAGTCGATTGCTTTGGCAACCAAGGCGGCCAACTTTTATCGTTTGGTTCTTCTCGCACATTTTTCGATATCTATGGCTGTATGGTCGCGGGTCTAAGTCTTTCTGTATAAATTAATGTGTAGAATTGGTTATGGTACTGAATGAGATAGCTTGCCGAGTGAATGTAATGAAAAAAAAAGTCGAAATCACGATTTGATCGCTGTCATTATTTATTGTTTGTTTGGCGCCGTTCCTAGAAAGTATTAATACGATTAATTTTGAATATTTTCGTTTATTCTGTTTCAAATATTGTTGTTTTGCATTTAAAAGTATCCTGTCATGTTGTTTAACAGCTGTGATAAATATTTTCAGTGTAATTCGAAGTTAAATTTGTAAAATTTGATAAAATAACACGCGAAGGTCACCATTATTGTTTGTTGTTGTTTTTGTTGTGCAGTGCTCGTATTTAACCGATATTTGTTGAGATTTTCTCAATAGAAACTATAATCTTTTGTCAAAATACCATTTAACATTTAACATATGAATAATTTATGTGAAAATCAATAATAAAAATGGAGGGGTTTTTTTTAAATAATTTAAGATTACATAGCCTCGATATCCCCAAAATAAACAAAAAAATAAACAGATAAATAGGCAGTAATATTTTATTTTATTTTCGGAGATTTTATATCTACAGATTATTATTTTTTTGGTGAAAGTGAATTGTTGATGTGTATATTTTGTAAATAAAATAATTTATGTCAGAAAACTGCTTTTTATTTTGAATTAAGTACATGGTAAAATCTGAGAGTACTCCTTCATTTTCCCCATCCTAATTTTCGGCCAAATATCATAAAACCATTACACATGGGGTGTTCTCGGATTTAGTGTAGTTATTTTCGTCAGTTATCCAGCATGATGAAACAGTAAGTATTTATGTAGTACGACTCCTGTAAAAGAAATAAGGATATATTGTGTGACGTCCGGCGTGCAGCCGCCGTTCCCGCCGGTGGCGTGGGCACCGCCTATGGATACGACGGCGTGACCACGCCACCGGCGGGATTGAGCGGGTAATTGGCCGGGTCGGTTCTGTCACCCTTTTTGGGTACAGGATGTACATACGCGATCTTCCATGACGCCGAGACTTGTTGCATAGAATAGGAAAGTGTGAAAAGACGTGTAAGTACCGGACACAACTCTGGACCACAATGCTTAAGTACCACCGCGGGAATGCCGTCTGGCCCACTCGACCTATGAACGTCCAGGGATTGAAGCTCCCGCCGGACATTTCGCTGTGTAAATTTAACTTCCGTCATGGAAGTGCCACAACTCGGAATGCCCGGCGGTAAAGCACCCCCGTCGCTCATGGTCGAGTTAGAGGCAAAGAGATTACCCAAAAGGTTGGCTTTCTCCTTGGCACTCTGGGCCAAACTACCGTCGGGTTTAAGCAAGGGTGGTAATCCTGACCGACAGAAGTTTCCCTCGGCAGCTTTGGCAAGCGACCAAAATTCACGACTTCCTTAAGGGTAGCCTGCTAGCCGTTCACCAATTCTGCCGACGAAATCGAACTTGGCCTTGACAATTGCTCTTTTACTGGACCTCGAGGCGGCGTTTAATTTGCGTTTCACCTCAGAGATGTTTGGATCTGAATTTGCACGAGCCGTGGTCCAAGCTCTGTAGGCAGATTCTTTCTGCATTAGAGCTTCTCTGCAGAGCCGATTGAACCACGGTCGCTTTTTTGCACCTACAGGGATCCATCGGTTGGGAATGTAGCATTCCATACCCTCCAAGATCCCCTCAGCGACTGCTACAGCACAAGAATCCAGATCCTCTGAGGCAAAACAAAGCCGCCACCACGGGTACGACGCATAGAACTCTCGCAGTCCATCCCAGTCTGCTGACTTGTAGTGCCACACATGTCGCCACTCCTTGGGCCGAGGTGGTTCAGGCCTTGCGAGAGGCACATGCGTCCGAACGACACAGTGGTCCGACGATCCTACCGGAGCATCCACTGAAACGTTAACTATAACACTGAACTATATACACATATATATATATATATATATATATATATATATACATAGAAAGAGGTATTATTTTTAAGTTCCTTTTAATTTTAATGATATGAATAGAAGACTAATTAATGTGATATTGAAAAAAGCTGCAAATGTGATTAAAAGTAATTAGATACCTACTTTGTGACATATTTTAAAGTGGTATTTTTATTTGGCGGTAAAGAGCAAAAATAAATGTTCTAGAATTTAAATAAATGTTTCATTATTATGGTTGTATTTTATTATAATAATATTATATAAGTAATACGTGAAACTAAAATATTCCCTGTTACGATAAGAACAACACTGGTGTCATTACAATAACCTTCATAAAACAAAAAAAATCTAATGGATTTGAAAACCACGCTACATCGGTTAAACTACGGGGCCTTGCGGCTCACGTCCATAAAGGTTTTGTTCGATATCTGTAGAATTCCGCCTGTAGGAAGCATTTTCGCTAAACCAGTCATTAGGCTCACGGGTGACCCGCGCGGCGTGAATGTAACAGTAAGAGAAGGCTCACCGGTGGGCCCTGTGGCGCAAATGGAAAGACTCAATTTTTCACGCGGCACGTAAGGTGTTAAGAACCTTCTGAAACCGCAAGTAAGAACGCAATACCTAAATCAGGGGTTCCCAACCTTTTCGTGGTCAGGGACCACTTTTATATTTTTCTTGTTAACAGGGACCACTATAAAGGCATAATTTAAACAAACTGTGATAATCAATCTGAAACTTAAAAAAACGTAGTAGGAAATTGCATAAACAGGAAACTTTCATATTTTTGTATTAATGTGATTTCTGGCTTGCATCTTCTTCACGAGATCTGCTAACCTAGGACTAATATTGTTACTCGCAAGGCGATTTCTTGGAGTTTCGTATAAGAAATTGCTTTTAAACACCCAACTTTTTGATTTTTTTGTGTACTTTCTGGATTCCTTCATTAACTTCACCAGCGCCCGTGCTAAAAGGATTACGAAGGGGGGAGGGTACTATTCCACTCCTTCGAGGGGTGAAGAGGCCACCGTCTAGGCCGGCTTCTGTGAAAGAGCGGTGAGCAGCCAACTCGCGGCTCTCAGACCCTGGGTCATGGTGGACGTCCGCGCCACCGACTACGGAACTCGGAATGGAGATTTCTCGCCCGCTGCATTTTTCGCGAGCATGACTTGCTCGCAGAAAGACACAGTTACGTCACACTTTCTCTCGTTGAAGACCAGAGCCCTTAACATGGTCTCCAGCGTGAGAATATTCACGCCCAGGCCCACAACGAGGTCTTGTCGCTGCTATGCCCATGTAGTGCCGTGTACCCGCTGTAGATACTTACCGAAGCACCCGTGCCCGGTAAACATCTGTGACACTCGGTAGGTAAGGCTGCCATAGCGCTCGCCTAATTAGTGGTGAGTCCTCACTTTGGTAGCTCAAGTCGTACCTTCCATGTCTCCATGAGCTTCTGGCGAAACAGGGATCACTATACCTCTATTTCTTTGGGCACAGGCCTGTGGTCCCGATCCAGCGCCTTCATGCGCCATTGATTCAACGACGCAAGAGCCCTTTTTTCCAGGTCCCATGGAGGGGTCTTGGCTAGGAGACATGCCGCCTCAACGGATATAGTGCGGTACCCTCTCCTGACGGCCATCGCCTTTAGCGGGCTATGCAGTCTAGCCACGTTGCCGGTCGTCAGGGCCTCCGCCCATACGGGGGTCCCGTATAGTGCCATACTCCGCACGACCCCGAAGGTCTCTTGGAGGGAGCGTTGGGTACTCTTATGTTTGGTTCCAACCGCGAAAGCGTAGCTGTTGCCCCCTCTGTTTTAAGACTTAACTTCGGAAATGGTGTCGCTCTGTAATGATACGCTCAAAGAGCTTGCAAACCTCGACGAGGAACACCATCGGTCGGTACCCCGATGGCGTGTCCACCGTCCGCCCGGCCTTTCGGATCAGAACCAGTTTCCCACACTTTAGGCTTTAGGAAACTGGTCTTGAGCCAGGATCCACGCTCGGCCTGGAAACACATTCAATCGTGGGCAATCGCAGACTTTGTGTTGTCTTTGCTCGCCGAGCCAATGGGCGTACCAACCACCCCCACTACCCGCGCTCTTCTTGCTTATTACACGGCGACTAACGGCTCACCACCCGATAAATTTAAAGTCCTTCAGGGACCATATTTTCGCTCCTGCGGACCACTGGTGGTCCGCGGACCACTGGTTGGGAACCCCTGACCTAAATGCAGTAATAATTTAACTATCAGAATTATCTATACGACATTTTTCTGAAACCAGGATTCTGAAAAGCGCTGGAAGCCGGCTTGTACAACGGATTTTGTATCTTTGCGCCGTCATGCTGGGATTTCTTCAAAAACTGTTTATACTCTTGCCTATCGCGAGCATCGGTCAGCAGTTTCCAAGCTACTAACGTGATTACTCCTATTAAGATCAATGCCAGGACGAAAACACCGCCAAACACTGGAAAGAAACAAAATGGAATTAGGTAAAAACCTTTCTGTAGTCTTGTCGGGTGGACAGATGATCTAATAATGGTCCCGGGAGACAGCTGGATGGCCTCCTGACAAAATCTTTCATTTCGTGTGGAGCAGGAGCTATTAAAAACAATTTGTTAAGTAATTCATTATTTAACTTCTTTAATTCGGCTATTCCACCTACCCCACCTGGCCATCCCACCTGGGTGGGAACTGTAAACGATTAGTCCCAACATGGGCTGTGAGGTTTCCATTTAAGTACGAGCAATTACGTTGTGGCGATCCTGGTCGGAGGCCTATGCCCGCCAAGTCGTGTATAAATAAATATTGTCTTTGTAAATCTTAATAATAAAAAGAATTAAGATTTGAACTGGGCTAGCCTCTACGTTTTAGATAACAGAAGTGAAGAGGATTTACTTACTGTAATGAGTTTCAGCACAATTTTCCTTTTGCTCTACCACTATTTTGAGAGTACGAGTATTATCATCGTAACGGTAAAGAAACTTAAAATAACAGCCAGGTTTGGCCTTTATATCTGGGCATGCACTCCACAAATCACCATTTAAATAGTCTCCTGATAGACTTTTTACCACCACACTATCAATATTTTCTTTGCAAGAATTACAGTCTCCGTCATCACTGTTCTTTAGGCAGAAGGCACAATCTTCTAAAACCTTGCATTGTAAGTTGTGAGAGCTAAGACTTGTAGTCACAGTGCAGTTATTGCGATTTTGAGTGCGTTTGTCCCATGAAGGGAGTGGATCGCACTCGCAAGCACCGCATACACACTGTCCACGCCCATTGCAAGCCTGAAAAATTAAAAATAATGCCATTAAAATGTGGCTTTCATGCCACCTTTTAATGGCATTATTGCCTGCTCCACAATCTTTCATTTCGTGTGGAGCAGGAGCTATTAAAACAACATGTTAAGTATAATTAAATAAATAAAAGTTTATTGCAAAACTCCAGTCTTAACTATAATGCCTGCTCTACATTACTCGCGAAGTTGAACGAAGTTCGTCGTAATTCATTATTTAATTTGTTTAATTAGTGTTATGTAAACGATTAGTCCCAACATGGGCTGTGCCATTTCCATTTAGGTACGAGCAATTCCGTGTGTCTCTGTATTGAATAAGCATAGCTTAGAGGTACAATACCAGTCCTGGGGTATCCTTCCGAGGGCTTTCCATGGGCTCCCAAAAGTAGGCTGTTAGGCACGATACCTAAGGCTTTTTAGTCGGTGGGAGGCCGGCATAGCACCCACGAGGGTTTTACTTCTCGTAAAAAAAGAAGGTACAATACCTATGCCCCTGTTCATTTTAACACGGCAATATGCTTACCGCCTATTAAGTATACCAAATATCAGGACCGAACTTTTAAGATAGGTAGAATTTTTAAATGAAGGTATCCGCTACAGAAACTAAATGAAGTATATCACAGTTCGCAGAGAAAGTTAACAAAGCAAGTGAAAATGGGCTGAGCACATCATCATTACATCACAGAAAGTGTGCGTGACTAGTTGGGTTCAAATTCTGGATTTAAGTTTTTCTGAGTCCGAGTACACTTAAATCCCTCACTTCATATAATATTCTACCTGACGTCTTCGTGCTCAGAAGTTCAAATTAACTTTAGATTTCATGTATTCAGGGTCCGATTTTGACGTCCAGTTATGTCTACCTAACTAACTAAACCTTAGTTTCTCATTATCCTCATACAAAAATCTAGTCTAATACCTATTTGACCGTCGAAACTTTCTCTTTGATTCCGTTTGCAATATATGTAGTCATTTGAAGATGTAAAGATAGACATTTTAGAATTAAAAGTTTAACTATAGGAGTACAACTTACTGTTCCATCCATCATACAATCATATGTAGAACAATCGCACACTTCGCCTTTCCAACCAGGTTCACAGATGCATTTGCCACAGACACATTTCCCTCTTTCATCCCCAGAACACAACTGTCCATTATGAAGAGGACAGTTTAGATTGCTGCATTGACAGAACTTGCCATCGTACCTGCAATGTGTGTAAGTTGCTATTTTATTGCAATTATACTGCTTCAATAAATATAGCCCCGTGTGGCGACGGGTAAAAGTACAAAATGTCGCCACCCCAATACATCCCACGGGTGTCGTAAGAGGCGACTAAGGGAACACTTTCGCAAAAAGATCCATTGCGTAGAGAAGGAAAACTCGAAATGAAACCCGGTTGTCAGTAAGATGACAATCGTTAAGCCAAGTTGAGGGCCTTAGGGCGGCTTGAAAAATTTTAACTGCGGGACGCGGCGACCTGCGCCTGCCCATTTCAACACGGCAATAGGCTCACTACCTATTACGTGGGACTTAAAACTATAAGGTGAAATGTGGGCGTATACTATGCCTCTGCCTACCCCTTCGGGGATAAAGGCGTGACTATATGTATGTATGAATTCTTTTTTTTATTTTTTATATTTAGCTCGCCAAATTGACGTCGCCACCAGCCTGATGGAAAGCCGTGGCGCATCTAGCGATTGGGGGCCACATCTGACAGTGTCCTCAAGTTGGCGGCCCTGTGATGTGCCTCTTCACGCTCCTCTTGAAGAACCCGGGATTGTAAGATGAGGGAAACACGTGTGCGGGCAGGTCGTTCCATGTTTTTATAGTTCGACAGAGGAACGATCTTTTGAAACGCTCAGTTCTGGCGAAGATTCTCTCCACTGTGTGTAAGTGGCATCTTTGCCCGGCACGTGTTATTCGGGATCGGAAAGGAGAGGGTGGGATCAGGTTGAAGAGCTCTTCAGAACATTCGCCGTGATACATATAATGATACATACAATAATAGTAATAATGTAAAAAATTTGGGATTAATGATGGACACAAACTTATCCTGGAGCATACATCTCCAAGAAGTGAGTAAGAGGGTGTTCGCTTCAGCAGGTTCGATGAGGAGGTTACAACATTTCCTCCCTACATCTACAAAAATTGCGCTGGCTAACTCTTTACTCCTTCCTATCCTTGATTATGCCGATGACAGCTTTTCAGATCTCGCCGAAAACCAATTAGATAAACTTGAGCGTCTCCAAAATGTATGCATACGATTCATATTTGGCTTGCGGAAATATGATCATGTTTCACAGTATCGTACACAGCTCAAGTCGTTAAGACTCCTAGTTTCCGCGAGGCCAGCCCAATACAACTCTCTATGTAGTTTTTGTGCTCACGCTGGACGTCTATACCGAGGATCTCCAGGTTGTCCTTTAGTGGAACCGTAATGCTCTGAAGAGAGGGTAGGGGTAGGAATGGGGACTTCTTAGCTGTAAACGCACACGCCTGTGTTTTTCTGGCATTGAACTCGACCAGGTTGTCTGAACCCCATTGGGCAATGTGACCCAGGTCCCGGTCGAGATCCGCCACGAGTTGCCTTCTCTTCTCCTGCACGTCGGCTTGCCCCTCCGCTGGACGGCCAGAATAGCTCCCATGTAGAGTACTATCATCTGCATAGCAATGAATGCACCCAAGGGACAGCATGTCATTGATATGAAGAAGAAAGAGAGTTGGGGACAATACCGATCCCTGTGGTAGGTACTCCGGCACTTACCTGCAAAAAGCAGGAAGCCTGACCATCACAGAGAACCCGTATACGTCGCCCGTGCAGGAAGCTGGCCACCCAGCGGTACAAATGAGGCGGTAGACCGTATGCCGGCAGCTTGGAAAGAAGCGACGCATGCCATACCCTATCAAAGGCTTTAGCGATATCTAGGCCAATAGCCAGAATGCAAGTTGTTGAACAATATGCCGCATATTCGTCTCAAAATTGGCAACTCTAAGATGTAAAAGGAGGATCGATTATATAGAAGGGGAAGAGCAATGCATCACACAACCTTGATCCTTCAATCCTAGTGCACAACAGTCAAAGGTTAGCCAGTTATTTAGCTGCCTTGTTTAAGTTCAGAGGTACTTACAGTACTTTTCTGTTTTCTAGATTATCCATACTAATATTATAAATAGGAAAGATTTGATTGTTTGTTTTGTTTGTATCGAATAGGCTCCAAAACTACTGGACCGATTTGAAAAATTTTTCACTGTTGTTAAGCTACACTCTTTGCGCAGAACATAGGCTATATTTTATCCCCGTATTCCCACGGGATCGGGAATTACGTGGGTAAAACCGCACGACGTCCGCTAGTGTAAGAATATAAGTAAGATTACCCAGGTCTACAAAGACATTCGCCACATTCGCAATCTCCGTGGTCGCTGCAAAGCGCATCGGTACCTTCAATAATGCAAGTTGTATTGTCATTGAACATTTTGTCACCAGTCTTCTTGCAGATACACCTCTCGCCATATCTATAATAGTAAATAGGTTGAACGTTGAACAAGTTGCCACTTGGTCATTTATACCAACTTCGCACATGCAGCACTAAACAGGGGTCAAAGCTTTAGATGTTTTAAGTCGAACTTTTAACACACCCTATGCTGACTGTCATATCGATATGAAAATAAATATTCTCATAATTTGTACCTGATTCTCAGACGTCTATAAAGAATGGTAAATAAATAAATAAAATAAGTATTGTAGGCCATTTTCACCCAATACCAACTGACCCAAATATAGCTAGTAAATATAAGCTTGTGCTAAATTAGCTAGACAACTTATACATTTCTAAAATACATTCATTATATTACCTTTGCTCACCACAGTCACACTCTCCACATACTCTTTTCTCTCCATTACAAAATAGCGAGTTTTCTTCAATTCCAATGCTCGTGCAATTACAATCCTTAATAATTTCAATATCTAATTTCAGCGTTTCCGCAATGCTTTCAACAGCTACATCTACTGCCAGAGTATCATACCCATCATATTCTAAAACATTGATAAGACCAAGAAATAGTTTTTCTTTTCCTATTTCTACATCGCATTCAGGACCACTATCTTCCGAAACACAGTTAGGCTTGAGAGTAATTTCTACATTTTTTCGATATTTTGTCTTTATATTCTTCTTCAGTATAACTTTACTAGATATTTTCTGAAATAACAAAAAATTATGTTACTAATATGTCACACACTTCATACGTTTCAGAGCTTTTTCGTATTCTTGTATTATATTTTTTACTCCACTAAGGTGGCAAGCATACAGCCCACCAGGTGGCCGTAGCTTATGAACGTTTGCAACACCAGCGGCGCTACATTTGCGTTGCCGACCCTGCAAGAACATTCAAAGGCCCCCTTGATATTTATTTTGCTTACGTCTCGATAATGTTACAACTTGTGAATATTAGGTATTTTATTAACATGTTGCTTTTAAAAAATACTACTATAACTTGAAGATGTAAATAGAAGATAAAAGGTTGAGAGTGTACTTACTTCGTATATTTCCTTTAAAGTTTTGGCAATCGAGTCTTTAGTAGTAGATACTATTTTATCTTTAACAAACGTTGAAACCTTTGAGCCACTAATCACAGAACTTAGTTCGCTATAAACAGGCTCAACTTTGTCTTCAACGAAAAACAATATTATTATATTTTGTTCTATCGCCAGCTTGTTTATCATGCCTAGCGATGGATAGTCCATTATAAGTTCTTTTGTGTAAATACCATTTTCGGTGTGGCAACCTCCATCGTATGGTTTAAATATACCTGCCAATCTGCCGTCCATTGCAGCATGGTAATAACCATCTGTGAGGAAGACAATTATCTTTCTCGACTCATTTCTCCATTTTATTATATCTGTGCAGACCATAACTTGAGCTAAAGCATCGAGGCCACCTTCTTGTATATCGTAGTTAATGCCCATAACTGTATTACGTACAACCTCTTGGAATTCTAGAAAGTTCCCAGTTAGTGATAAGCGGTGACGAAACGAGTAGGTTTTTTCGCTATTGAAATCGCTGAAAATATTTTCGTATCGACGTAAGAAATAACACACGGTACTATAGAGAATGTTATAAAAAAACATCTGTAAAACTTAGCGAAATCAACATTTACCTTTCATTTTACAAGTTCTGTGTTTTTTGTGCCTTTTCAGAGAGAATATTTGCTATATATTTAGATGGCTTTGGGCTTTTATAGTCGAAAGTCCAACCCCCAGCGCATAACATACATTACCAAATACATTTGGAATATTTTTATTAAGGGAGTGGCCCTATAATATAGGACACTGATAAAGAATTTTTCAATCAGCTTGTGAAATACTTTGCAAATAAGTAGTGATTATGCTATTATGGAAGATTAAAAACTTAATAAGGTACTTGAGGGACGTAGGAGGTAGGTACTTGAACTTACTTCGTAAATGGGAAAGCTCGTTTATCCACAAATGTACCGTAGCCCAACAGTACGTTTTCTGTCAAACTTTTCATTACTTCATATATTTCCTTGCTTTGATCTACAGTTTGGCTCTTAATTGAATGCATTGTTCCAGAAACGTCCATTAGAAAGTACAAATCTACTGGAAAATTTTGAGCACCTTGAAATGAGAAATTGAATTCTTGTGACATTCCAGGTCTCAACTTTATTTTGAAAGCTTGCGGTTTGATTTGTACAACTGTTTTTGAATTTTTCCCAAATGCAAGATTTTCTGTTACTTTTAAAGAATTTAATGGATCTTCTAACAGTTCTACCGGGCACCAGTTCATTTCATAAGAATTATGGGCTCTGCATCGTGTTCCGTTCAAATTTGTCTGAAAGAACATGAAATAATAATAACTAGAAGACCGGGCAAACATTTTTCTGCCACGTATTCTTATCAAAGAAATGTTCATACAAAAACACTCCAGTCACCAATGAAGGTTTTAGGGTGAAAAATAATTTACGATACGAAGAGACTAGCTCTTACTAATCATATGTAAAACAACTGTTGAAAAGCTTATCTTCCCATAACGAAATCATAAAATTAGAAAATACCCTACACTAAAAAAAGAAAATTGATGAGGGCTAATATTTTTCCGAGCAGATACTTACTTTATGCGAACGTACTGGCGAGCAGGAGTTCGTAGTTAATCAAAATGCAATGAAAACTCAACTATCGTTTACGATTATACTGAAATTGTTGGAGGCTAGCCTATATTGAGGCCTTACTAGACTTTTGGAAATTCTAGTGAGTCTCAGACGAATAGACGACGTCACTCCCAGAAAGACACTTCAAAAATGTTGGTTCTCGTAAGAACATGAAAAGAGCAACATACTACCCGTTCGCTCAAACTTTGCCACTGGCGTAGAGGCGTATACCCGAATTTTTTATTACACGAAGTAAATTGACAGTAGCTAATGTCACTTCGTCATAGAAAATAAGCAACTTTATATGAAGAAGTTACATTAGTTGTTGTCAATTTACTTCGGCTAATTAAAAAATCGACTTTAGTATGGAGCCAAACGGCAAAGTTAGAGCGAACGAGCAGTATGTTAGGGCTTATTTTGTAAGGTTAGTAAGCAAACAATACTATCTTGTAAGGAGCGCGCGTTGAAGCTAGGTAGCTCCAACATATAGTTAATATACATATAACTAAACTATAACATAAATATTATTTATACCTTTGGACACCATACACATAGGCTTGAATCCCTGATACAATCTTCACACTTAGTATTGGATGAACACGAGTCCAGTGTGAGAACAACATTATGAGATAGGATGAATGTCATCCAAATAAAGATAGAAATGAACATGATACCCGTCACGTTTTATACATAACTAAATGTTATTTCTGCCGAGCACAGGATAAATTTAAATGGGACAAGGAAAATTTAATACACCTACACAATACAAAATAGGTGGCGGATTGCAAAGTTGATATAAATAGTTTATTAAAAGGAATCTATATTTCCATTGGTCATGTTATTCTTATTTTGCTATTTTTGTTGTTACTTGAAGCTGATAATAAAAACTGAAAATATAAAATGGTACGAGATCATAATGTGTTGAGAATTCCTATAAGGCTGTACGAATTTCACCAATACTAAGATATCAAGTTCGTGGAAAAGGTCTAAATGGAAAATCACGCCAAAAAGCGCAAGTTCTCTACCTTACAGGTCTCTTGAATAAGTACCTATCTATATTTCGAAAACGGCGACTCGACTGAAAACTTTTGACCACAGCGACTCGAGTGAATTTAGTATGTTGTTATCACCACAAATATACCAATTTTCAGCTCTATGCAAATATTTGCAACCTCAAATGGCTATTTTGACTAGGCCATTCAATTTAACTTAAGAGATGAAGCTAATCGGTTGAAAAAAGATATAAGATATACATATTTTAGAGTACAAGAAAGAGATGCAAAAATATAATCTAACATATAACTTATGACTAGCATATAACTTATGAGATCCAGCTTAAAATGTAGGTATTTTGAACAAATAAAACTACTTATCAAGAATTTTATTAGTAATCGTGTTTTAAGGTTTCGATCATTTTTAGTTCATGAGCTGAAGTTATTTGTGTTTATAATGTTAATTTATTAGACTTCACGAGTCCTGAGATCAAGACCAAGATAATAGTCCATCTAGCGTCATACTCGCTCGTGGCCCCGCGGACTCAGTGTTCTGTAAACGATCACTGCAGTAAGCAACTTTCACTGTGGCCGGTCCATGGATGGGTCTCACCCATCCATGGACCGGCCATCCATGTGATCACTTTGTGACATTTATTTGAGCGTTTCCGTGCTTCGGAAGGCACGTTAAGCCGTTGGTCCCGGTTGCCAGTGAAATGGCAGTCGTTAAGCTAAGTTGAAGGCTTTATTTCAACAGCAGGCAGTCACAACCTGCGCCTGTCTATTTAAACACGGCAATACGGCTCACCACCTATTACGTGGGACAAATTATACAAAGGTGAAATGTGGGCATATAATATGCCTCTGCCTACCCCTTCGGGGATAAAGGCGTGACCATATGTATGTAGCGTCATACGGATTCTTAACGATTATCCCTGGCCACCGCGGGCAACGACTTAGTGGGCCTTCCGAAGCACGAAATCGCTTACAAATAGCACCGACGACACCGGTCAACTGTTAGCATGCATAACGTAGTGATCGTTTACAAAACAGTGAGCTAACAATATATCGGATAGGTATCTACTGAATTATGGAAGGATAAACACTGTGTTCCAGACTGTAATAAATCCCTATACTTACCAAATTTCTGCCAGATCTTCACACGTTGGAGCGTGAAAAAGTAACAATCATCCATACTTCTAACACTCACGTTTTTGATATTACTGAGAATGAAATCTTTATGGGTTACATAAATGGAGGGCATCTATACATCAGTGTATAGTTACATATAATAAAATGATAGAAATGTCAAAACTGTACATGGAAATATTTAAAAAAATATACTTGCTGGGTGTTAAGATACCAAAGCCGAAAACATAGTTAGAATTTTTTTTGTCTGTTTGTCTGTTTGCTTTGTCCGAAAGGATCTCGAAAAGTACTCAATAGATTTCATTTAAATTTTGCACAAATATTAACTAGGGGTAGGGTCTTCAAATAGGCTATATATTATCACGCTATATATCCTAGGGGCTAAGCAGAGAGCGATCAAATTGGCATTATAACATAATTTTCACGCGTACGAAGTCGCGGGCAATAGCTAGTACACATAAATACAATGATACATTGTTTTAAAATAACGAATGCGGTGCGATGCTGGTAGTATCATGGGTATTAATTACCGATAAATGATAATATAGGTATTTATACAGGTATTATTTAAAAGAGTAACTAATTTCCTGTTTATTGTGCATACTTTTGCCAACAGTTATCAAGTCAACACCTAAAATATGATTAGAAATTAACTATTTTTGTGACCTAGCTTTGCGACTTTATTCCTTTTACCTAAGGTTGAGTGGGGACACTGTGTTTTTAGTTGGTTCGAGTCCAGTATAACATACTTGGGGGTTTTCACACGCACAATACAAAGAAAAAAAAATACCTAGCTAGTAAACAATTTTCAAAATGAGGTTTATTCTACTTTTGGTGTTATTTTTCTATGTGTATCATATAAGTTGTGAAATAGATAATGCGTGCAATTTTAAAACGTGCGGTGAGTGCATTAGTTCCGCGCTTGTTGCATGCGTTTGGTGTTCAAAGGTGAGTTTCGTCGTCCAGTCATAAAAAGTACATAATTTGAAAGCACTTGGTTCGATAATTTTTTTTATAGAATAAGTTTTACGAGTTACGTAACGGGAGTGGATATCTGTGCGGTATTCACTCCCACGGCATCTATTTTATCTTTGAGTTAAGCTTGTTCTTAGCATCTGCTCACCTCAAACCTTTTGACCCTTAATATCTCAAGAGCCGATCATTTTCTCTTCCCCACAAACACCTTTATACGGCCTATTATCACACTCAATACGGGTGTAATTTCCAATGCCGTAATTTTCAGCTCGATATGACAGGACAAAGATGTATGCCAATAACTGAAGTAAAAAATTCTACAACTAATTGGTGCGATGGTAACTATACGAATCCAGAGTCAAAATGGAATCCAATTAATGATACAGACTTCAGCCAATCGGTGCAATTACGGCCGCAACGTATAAAGATCAAAACTAGACCGGGATTAGAAGTTCCATTTCCAATACAATTCCAACCAGCAAAAGATTATCCCCTAGATGTCTACTATTTAATAGATATTTCATATACAATGCAAACAGAAAAGAAAAATTTACAAGATCACGCTCAAGAAATATACAAACAATTGACAACTTTCACTAACAATGTCCAATTGGGTGTCGGCAGCTTTGTGGAGAAACCAGGTTTTCCTTTAGTCGATGTATACAGAACGTAAGTCATTATCTAGTCATTCATTATCGAAGCCCCATCATGAGTAGGTAATCAGTATAGATATTTAGATTATTTGGTCTCCAAGTTTTAACATTTGACCACATACATAATGATTAGGTTCATCGTTTCTACCTAACAAGAATTCAGTCCAAACGCTTACACTTTGGGTAGGACGACCCCCCACCAGAAGGACCGACTACCTGAAAAAGGTGAAGCTGAAAAAGGAAATTTGAGAGAAGCCCACATCCAGCAATGGGCTGCCATAGTCTAGTTTGATTGATTGATGAAATTACCCCCGCCTGTTGGAACGAATTGAGGGCCACTTACCTACAGTCTCCAAGAAGCACGCTTAGCTAGCAAGAATCCGGGGTTGTATTTGGAGGGAATCATGTGCGCTGGCAAAGATTTCCAAGTTTCTATTTCTATAGTTCTCTCTTCACATGTTATCAATGTTGAGGGTTCTTTTTTATAAATGCGTAATGTTTTATTTCAAATAGGTGCACTTTTTAGATTTTAATAGACCTTATATTCATAATCATTAATTTGTTTTAAATATTTATATTAAATTTTATATGAACTACGAGTAGTATCCAGGCTAATCTAACTGTAGTAGAAAAATAGATTAGTAAAATAAAAATTGAATGGTGTTGAATTTCAGCCATGACGTCCAAAAATCGCATGCCTTTAAAAACCATTTATCTTTAACTAAAGATGTGACGGGTTTTCAGTCTACAATAGAGAATATAGATTTTGGAGCAAATTATGATGACCCAGAGGCTGGATTAGATGCACTAATGCAGACTATGGTTTGCCAGAAAGAATTAGGATGGAGGAAAGATGCCAGGCGCATAATCGTGCTATGTACAGATTCAACATACCACAGTGCTGGAGATGGTAGAATTGTTGGTGCTATTATGCCAAATGATATGCAATGTCACTTGGAAGACAATATCTACAATGAAACAATGTCTCTTACTTATGATTATCCGTCGATAAGTCAAATAGACAAAATAGCAAGCGACGGAAATTTTAAAATCGTGTTTGCTACTAAAGAAATTGTTACTACGGAGTATAAATTGTTAGCAAAAAATATTATAGGAGCTCGATATGCTGTCTTACAACATAGAAATGATGCAGTAAAAATAATCAAAGACGCTTATTTGGTAACAATGTTTTTTTATTATTTTTATTTAAGTTATTCAATTCAATACTTCTGTATCTGTAGCTCAGATTTTTTTATATTTTACAGGAACATGCTATGAAAGCAAAATTATATCATAAATTACCAGAATATATTCAATTAATGATAGACCAAAATTGTGATACAAAACCAGTTAAGAACTGTGAAAGTACTCCTGAACAACGAAACGTGACAATAGAAGCAAAGCTGTCAGTAAAATATTGTCCACCTACTGGTGAAAGAAAACAGGAACTTGTCGTTAATGCCATCGGAATACAAGACAATGTAACCATAGAATTAGAAATTGATTGCCAATGTGACTGTGAGATAGAAAATAGTACAAAAATCATTAGTGAAAAATGTCACAACGCTGGTTTTATTCAATGTGGAATTTGTAAATGCAACCCTGGAAGGTATGTCAAAAATAAGTTAATAAGTTAACTATTAATTTATTTGATTATTAGTTTCATTGGTTGAAATTAGACATTTTTGGGACCCATTACGACTTTACTTGAGAATGGTCTACCTGATGACTAATGGGAAAATTTCAACGGTAAAGAGAAGAAAACTCAAACTAAAAACCTGTAGCAACCCGTCTGGTCAGCGTGATACAGTAACCAAACAACCTTACAATTTGAAAGACGAGACTAGGGAGAAGCATCCATCTTTCACGATGGGCTATGATAGGCTGGTTTGATTGACGAATTTATTGGTTTTTTAAATAATTGATAGTTAAACGTTTTGAGAGACAGATTTCCTTCTGATTTGTATCTGAGAATCGTATTCTACCAGACAAAAACCACGAAGCCTCAGAAAGAACGAAAGATGTGACGAGTTTTTGGTCAACTATTAAAAAATTGCAAAAATATAAAAAAGTCATTGCCATTTTTGATACAGGTATGGCGTTGACTGTCGCTGTAATGGTACATCGTCCGACACAAATGACATGCAAAAGTGTAAGCTGGATCCTGATGATAAAAAAGAGTGTAGCGGAAGAGGTACTTGCAGGTAAGTAAACTGGAACATAAGGACGCTGTTTTCATGTGGTCTCACTAATTTTTGTCGTTAAAAATTACAGTGAAACATAATTATTACATACTAGCTGAAGCCCGCGACTTCATACGCTGCATTATCTTTAGATTGATAGTACTTTTTTATTTATGTACCGATTGACATGAAACAAACACTAAATATTAAGTGGAGTAAACCGCAACGCAATAAACAAAACCGCATCGCAATCGGTTGAGCGGTTGCTGAGATTAGCGTGCACAAACGTACAGACAAACAGACAAAAATTCTCTAAACCATTATTTTGGGTTCTATTGCGTCCATAAATTACCTACTTATAACTAGGTACTTATACTACTATAAACTTTTTTCTTATATTTCTTCAATGTACAGACAGCGACCTGTTACGATTTTATTATATGTATTGATTGATTGATATATTAACATTACTAGCGGACGTCACGCGGTATTGCCCCAGTAATTCCCGTTCCCGTGGGAATACAGGAATAAAATATAGCCTATGTTTACGGCAAAGTGTAGCTTAAGAATTTTTCAAATAAGTCCAGTAGTTTCGGAGCCTATTCGATGCAAATAAACAAACAAACGACCAAATCTTTCCTCTTTATAATATTAGCATAGATTACTCTCTAAACTAAACCTAAATAAGGCCCCCATGGCATAGTGCCCAAAAGACTAGCAGCATTACCTCTTTGAATAGCAATATCTATTCGCTGAGAGAGAAAACTGGCAGCTCTTGGGTCACCAGTCGACTTTACTAGGAGCTTTTTCAAATTTTTGAAAAAGTTATGCGCATTAGGACCCCATGGACCTAGGGTCTCGACATCGACTGGAAGAAAACGAAACAATACGTTTTTTTTTCTTTTTACCTATAAGGATGTGCGCATAGTCCAAGAGGAACACAGAGACTCTTAAACCTATATAACATTAATCCAGGACGACCAGGGCGCCGATTCTCGACCACACGACGTGAATTTTAAAGCAGACTGCTTAGCAGCCAAAAGAAAGTATATAAGTAATAAAATTCTCAATAGTGTAGACAAAGTTAAATCTACTTGGAAAATAATTAACGCAGTAAGAGGCCAAACAAAATCGAATGATAATAATTTTAAACTTAAAGTAAATGGTAACATAATTACAACAGATGCCGAAGTCGCTAACGAATTTGAACAATTTTTTTCTCGAATTCCAGTAGATTTGACCAGAGCCCTAGGTTCTTCTACCCCAATAGCAGAATCCTTGTTAAAAGCAAATGTTCCTTGCTGTAATGAAATATTTAAATTCAGTAAAATTAGTATACACACTGTCATAAAAACTTTTAAATCTTTAAATATTAAGAAAACTGCTGACCTCTGGGGAATTTCTGTACATTTAGTTAATTCGTTAATTGAAATGGTTGCCCCTGAATTATCAATAATATTTAATAATTGTGTTGATAGTGGTGTGTTTCCTGACTTAATGAAGTTTAGTAAAATAACTCCTCTGTTTAAATCGGGTAGCACCTCAGATCCGTCCAATTTTCGTCCTATTTCTGTACTACCCACGTTTAGTAAAATCTTTGAAAAGGTAATGCTTAATCAAATGCAAAATCATTTTAATACAAATAAACTATTCCATACTAAACAATTCGGTTTCACGCGAGGTCGGTCTACCACGGATGCTGGCATCAAATTGTTAGAGTGTATATATGAGGCCTGGGAGGAGTCGTATGATGCTTATGGTGTATTCTGCGACTTATCTAAGGCCTTCGATTGTGTCCAGCATCAGACTTTAATTCAAAAACTTGATCATTATGGAATCCGGGGGACGGCCTTGGATTTAATTAGTTCTTACCTTAGAGATAGAGTACAGAGAGTAGTTATAAATGGTAAACAGTCAAATGGTTCTGCTGTAACAATGGGGGTGCCTCAGGGTTCAATTCTGGGACCTTTTCTATTTTTAGTGTACATAAATGATCTCCCTCACCTTATAAGAGACGATCACGAGGTAGTTTTGTTTGCTGATGACACATCTTTAATTTTTAAAGTTGAACGTGGACAACGCGATCTTGACGAAGTAAACAATGCCCTCTCTAGGGTAGTCCACTGGTTTAACGCTAATAATTTATTGTTAAACGAAACTAAAACAAAATGTATAAGATTCACCTTGCCAAATGTTAGGCTCGTTAACACCAGTATTAGGATTAGGGATGATCAAGTAGAATTGGTCGATGAAACTGTCTTTCTGGGCATAAAGTTAGACTCCAACTTGCAGTGGGGGCCTCATATCGGGAAAGTCTCGGGCAGACTGAGCTCTGCAGCCTATGCCGTTAAAAAGATCCGACAACTGACAGACATTAGAACAGCGCGTCTTGTCTACTTTAGCTACTTCCACAGTGTCATGACCTATGGCATACTATTATGGGGTAACGCTGCCGACATCGAATGTATCTTTGTGTTGCAGAAAAGGGCTGTCCGGGCTATCTATGGTATGGGGTTTCGGGAGTCATTAAGAGAAAAGTTTAAGGATATCAACATCCTTACTGTGTATTCACAGTACATATATGAAAACTTATTATATACTCATAAAAATAACAGTAAATTTATTAAAAATAGTGATATCCATAACCTAAACTTAAGAAATAAGAATAAATTGGCTGTACCTAGATTTAGGCTTAATAAAATAAGCAATTCTTTTGCGGGTAATTGTATTCGAATGTACAATACATTGCCGACAGCCATAACAGGTTTGTCAGTTAATAAATTTAAAAAACTAGTAAAGCTTAAATTGTGCCAGAAAGCTTATTATAGCATTAAAGACTTTCTAGAAGACAAGACTGCCTGGCAGTGACACGAATTGCTCCTTTCTACATTTAAAAAAAAACTGTATTAGATACTAAGATGAATAAGAGGGACCGGACTGAGTTTCTTGGGGTGTTCTTCTCAGTCTGTAGCATTTCCGAACCCCCGGTAGAGTCACAAAAATTTTGACAAACCTAAATAATTTTTTAAAAATTTCAAAGGGAATAAATTTTATTTTATTTTATTTTATTTGCGTGGACGCAAATTTACGGGTGAAACGCCGTCCGTCTCATGTTTCGCCGTTTCTAAATATGAGACAGGCGACGCGTCACCCGCCGATTTCCGTCCACGCATTCATGTCGTGTGAAGCGAGAATCGGTGCCCAGTTCTCTTTATACTCAAGCCAGTTGAGCAGAGAGCAGGTCACATGCTCACGAAGGAGGTGGCGAGGAGAGAGCAGGAGATAGCTCTGCGTTGAGGACGTCGCAGATTTGTCTTCGGCCAAGACTATAGACCTGCATGACCGGGGGGCCTGAGGACGTCGGGGATGCTTCATGCTCCAAGAAGTAAAACAATACCCGAACAACCTCCAAAGAGGCGAATTATTGCCCGAAACACCGTCGAGGTGGTAGCCAAAGTCTGTCGAGATCTTTGGGACATCCTTCTGAGGGCTTAGGCTGACACGAGGCTTCCAGTAGTAGGAAAAAGTAAGGCTTCGTGTCGTTTTCGTCATTTGGAAACTAAAAGACCTGAGGCACAGATCCTTGGACAGACAACATTCGTCGTTTCCTGTACCACTTATTTACGTTTAACCTGTAACCGTTACGCATTCCTCTGCTTAACGTCGCTGTATGTTATGCCTTCTGGTCTGTTTGTGGTGTTCGTGGTATGCGCACAAGAGCTTCTTTGCAACTTTCAATACTATTATTGCATATTTTCAGATGTGGAAAATGCGAAGAATGCCATAAAGGCTTTTCCGGAGATTTTTGTCAATTTGATGACTCTGTTGCTTGTCCTAGAAGAGATAAACTCCTATGTTTTAACAATGGAATCTGTACAAATGGCAAATGTCAGTGCTATTCATCATGGACCGGAAACGATTGTAGTTGCTTTCTTGATAGTAGTCCATGCATTACACCATATTCCAAAAAAGTAAGATTCAAAGTAGTTTTAGCTTCTCAAGTGTACTTCACTTTAGATTTTGATTGGATGTATCACTATATTAAAAACCTCATCGTAAGCCATGCAACAATTTACTTTGAATGGGTTGCTACAAGATTACACTAGCTTTTAAACTGTGAATATAATTTTACTAATTATTCACAGAATAACTATTGTAATGCTGATTTTTTTCAGATATGTTCAGGACAAGGTAAATGTGTATGCGGACAATGCGAATGTGACAAATTACCAGATACAGAAGGAACATACTCAGGCACTTACTGCGACATGTGTGACGACTGTGGCGAACTACGCTGCAAAGATTTTGAGAAATATGTTCTTTGTAATATCTCTAACAATACGTCAATTTGCGATGAACGATTTGATGTTACTGATACTTTAGTATTCTTTTTAAATACAACTGCAATGCATGGACCGGAGTGGAGTATGGCGCAGTATTGTAAGAAGAAGCTTGACAACGATAGTGTTATCATATTCAAATATAAGTACGATGATAGACATGTTGTACTAGGAATACTGGAAGACCTAGAGCTACCGCCCCAAGCAAATGTTTTCAGTGAGTATTTCTATAAATACGCGCGTTATACTATTATAACGCGCGATTCTTACAGTAAATTTTATTAATCCACTGACTAATTTCATATGATAAGAAAAAAAAAAATGTACTTACCTACAAAGAAATTGGAAAATATGATACTTATTGTAAATCACTTAACCTTTTTAAGTATTCAAAAGCTTCGTGAACTTCTTCACCAAAATAAAGTTGACGGTACAATGCATATTATATCGAATTCGAATGTAGTATGTTAATGCTAAAATTGATCATCAACATATCAGATTTACAAAAAATAACAACAGACATAAAACGAACACAAATAAAGCCACATGTAGATACTTGACACAAACTTATAAGCCCGTCTTTTTGCTAAAATATTTATGGAATTATTTATAATCTGAGAGGTAGAGGTCATGGTGTGTGGTGTATAGTACATTAATGAACTTTAAAAATTATACTACAACTACAGGACGTCAAGCGCTTTCAACCGCGTAGCTCCCGTTCCTGTGAAAATACGGGAATGATATATAGCCTATATTCACCGGGAAGAGAGTAGCTTCCCAACAATGAAAGAATTTTTCAAATCGGTCCAGTAGTTTCGGAGCCTATTCGATGCAAACAAACAATCACCTCTTTAAAATATTAGTAGGTAGAGACTAACTATGGATGACATGAATAAATTATAAATGCGATTTATTTTTTCAGTTGCCGTGGGGGCTGCTTTAGGAGTCGTATTGTTGATTGGTATTCTGACACTAATCGCATGGAAAATATTAATAGAGATGCATGATAAAAAGGAATATGAAAAGTTTCTTAAAGAATCATCTAAAGACAACGACAAACAGATCTTCAATGTCGATATATATCAATCACCCGCTTCTACTTTTACAAACCCTGCTTTCGTCAAATCGTAGTGTTTTTCATTTATGATTGATTTATTAATTACTTTAGATATGTACGCAATTACACATGCTAAAATTAAGTTATTTTATTCATATTTTCTGACTAAAGACAGAAAACAAAACTGCCTCTTTACTGTTGAATTGAAAAACATTTTTTGCTGGGAACCTTGTTGCCTTATCTTGTGACATCCTTCCGAGGGCTTATTCGGAGCTCCCGGACGGTGAAAGTGTTAGGACAACGTGTGGTTTTACACAAATTAGAGATAGTACAGATGGAAACCTACATACTAAATTCGCTGAGGCTACGCACACATAGACAACTTATTCTCAGATACAAGGCACAAATTAGAGATAGTACATGTAAACTCACGTATTTACTTATTTTTCACACCTACCCTCTGCTACACACACTCGCGCACAAATTAGTATCGAAAATTCGGTTGAGAGCGCCTGACCTCGTGTCTGTGAATGAGTCGTCTATGTGTGCGTAGCCACAGCGAATTTAGTATGTAGGTTTCCATCTGTACTATCTCTAATTTGTGCGCGAGGTGAGGCGGTCTCAGCCGAATTTTTCGATACTGATTTGTGCGCGAGTGTGTGTGGCAGAGGATAGGTGTGAAAAGAAAGTACATACATGAGTTTTCCATCTGTACTATCTCTAATTTGTGGGTTTTACTCGGTAGGATACGAGCATAGCATCCATGAGGGATTTCCAAACATAAAAGAACTTGTTGCCCTCTTAAGATACGATAGCTTGAATCAAGTACGTAGGTCTGTATATTTTAATTAAACACCGAACACAATTTTGCGGCATCGTCAAACAATTGTTCCCCACAATACACGGTGATGTTAGATAGGTATAGTGTACCTACCTATAATAATATTATTCAGCCGCTTCCCTTTACCACCGGCTATTTTAGTAACTTGACATTTTCCGTTATAATAAAAGCATTGACATCCTTGTTCAGAATAACGAAATAATTGGTGGTCAATTATTATTGTTGGGAATGTTCAGCAAGGTACTGATGGCTCTCCCCGTAAAATAAAATAAATAAATACGAACCTACATTAAAATATGCTTATTTGTACATGGCATAATTAAATACTTCTGTATTATTGTGTCTAGTTTTATAAAAGTAAAAAAATACAATAAATAAGCTAATTCGGTCCCACGAAATAAACGAATATAAAATACAATAAAAAATATTACTTCCATTAAAGAAAATAAAAATAATTACATGGCCTTTCCAAACCCACAATCGCAACCTCACAAAAGCAGAGTTTATGTTGACCGATGTGTATTACCAGTTTATAGACATAGCACTGAGACCCTTGACAATTTTCATAATCGAATCTTCAACAAGAAAATCTGAAAGGAAAACACATATATCACCAACATGGATACAAGAATGACATCTATACTTATAATAAATCTGTAGAAGTGAAAATTCTGTCCATTGAAAATATAAAAAAATAAATGGCAGGGGGTGTTACTAGACCGACACCGAACCCAAAAATGTGATTAAAAATTTTTTTGTCTGTCTGTCTGTTTGTTCAGGCATCACGCAAAAACTACCGGTTCGATTACGATGAAACTTGGTATAATTATTCTTTATTATCCTGGGCACCACACTGGGTACTTTTTATCCCGGAAAAGTATACTTATTATAAAATAAAAAACGAACTTAAGTCGTATAAAGTTATTATCAAAGAGCGTTAATTCGGTTTTCAAATTTCTTTACGATCGTAAGAAATCAGCGCGGCGCGGCGCATATAGCCGTATAGTGCCAATTGTTGCTACCAACAAGTTTGATACTTTTGTTTTCCTTGATGTATTACCGGTGTCATATTCTTAGTCTAAGCGTTCAATCTTTTAATTTAATTTTTATGTTAGTAATATTAGTTAATAATTATTGATTATTTTTATACAAAACGGGATTTCGCGTGGCACTATTTTATTATTAATTAAAGGTTTCGGTACCTTCACTTTCCTCGACGTTTCGACAGGTGGGTTACACCTATCGTGGTCCCGAAGTCGCCTCGGAAAGTGAAGGTACCGAAACCTTTAATTAATAATAAAATAGTGCCACGCGAAATCCCGTTTTGTATAAAAATATGTGTTCAACGCGTGTTAGTTTAAAACAAATATTGATTATTTTATTGCAAATTTATTGATATTTACTGGTGTGTGTGTGTGTCGAGACCCTAGGTTCATGGGCATAAAGTTTTTTTAAATTTTGAAGAAGTGCCGAGGCACATTGATTGATTGATTCTGGATGACCTCTTCTATTTTGTGTACCACTGCATGTAGTGCTGAGTCTGTAGACTTGCCGGGGGCAATATGCGCGTTGGTTGGAATTAGGGAATGCAATCCCGCAACAAGATTGTAATCCCGGTATTTGCGGGACTGAGAGATCTCAGTCCCGCGGGATCCCGGTATTTGCGGGATCCCGCATATTTCTGAAAGTCATTGAGAAAAGAATAGAATTCTGTATCATACATCCATCTAAAACTGAAAAATAGTCACCCATTAATCCCCGAAGGGGTAGGCAGGACGAGGCATATGGTCTCATCTCATAAAGTCCTTCCTCATAATGTCCTCTTCTCGAAATGTCCTTTCTCAAAATGTCCTTTTCCGAAAATGTCCTTTTCTCGAAATTACCTTTTCTCAAAATGTCATTTTCGCGAAATGTCCTTTTCTCAAAATGTCCCTTTCGCGATAGTACTTTTCTCAAAATGTAACTTTCTTAAAATATGTGCACTACAGGATTAACCCCGCTCAATCCGACTTGGATTATTTTTTTATAACCTAACCTAACCTATCAAATTGGATTGAGCAGGGTTAATCCTGTAGTGCACATATTTGGAGAAAGGGACATTTTGAGAAAAGGACATTTCGCAAAAAGGACATTTCGAGAAAAGGACATTATGAGATGAGACGAGCCGGGCCTTCAACTTGACTTAACTGCCATTTTACCGGCAAACGGGACCAACACCTTAACGTGCCATCCGAAGCACGGCAACGCTCAAATAAATGTCACAAAGTGGTCACCCATCTAAGGACCAGCCATAGTAAATGTAACTTACTGCAGTGATCTTTTATAGAACACTGAGTCCGCTGGGCCACAAGGAAAAAGATTTTTTTTTAATATTACTTTTGTATTGAGATTATTAAACGGATATACATAAATAGGTAAACAAAATACCTACTGCAAATTATTAGAAGCGCAAAAAACATAGCATGTCAAACAAAATTCTTGTCTGCCAAACGACTCCTAACTTTACATGTCAGATAGCCAGCAAGCAATGTACGAGATAATTGAATACTTTTATAGTACAAGAAAAGTCAAATCTCCCTCATTAAATCACTAAAATCAAATAAGTGCGTTATTAGGTTATATATTACGTCACAATTGCAAAAAACTTTCTCAAACCGAATCAGTTTGCGCGCTTCCGCTTACAGAATAACACACGGCGTTTACCTTTGCACAATCCCGCTAATCCCGCGGGATCCCGCACGATTTACGTGCGGGACTGGTCCCGCAAAAATACTGCGGGATCCCGGTATTTCGGGATCCCGGTATCCCGGTATTGCATTCCCTAGTTGGAATGCAGTGTCTTATTTTGAAGGGCCGTCTCTCGATTGTCTCTGTCACACAATCTTTCCAGAGTTTTTAGCAGGAAAGGCGAAGGGCTTATCGGTCTGTATAACCAGAGTTCCGAATCACAAATATAAACCCTTTACCGGGTTTTGGTATAAAGATCACTTAGACCTCTCTCCACAGTCAGGGTCACAGTCCCATTCATTGTCTGGCGTACAGATACTTTGTAACTGACAATATCAACTTGTGTCCTCCCCCATTTTATCACTGCAGGGAAGACTTCATCCTGTCCTGGAGATTTGAAGGACTTGAAGTTGTTAATTACCCATTCAGTTTTTTGTAAGTTGACGGTATAGATTAGAACAGGTCTTGCGAGCTCCCACTGGACTTCTTTTGTGGATACGTATTCCACCAGCCACATGAGTGTCTGCAGCAATTGGCATCCTGGGAAGTGCGTTTGTATCAAAATACTCTCGGCTTCTTTTCATGATAGTTCACGTTAGTAGAATGATGTAGTGGTAATTTATATGTTATTAATTTATTGTTTTCGAGTAATTAAGTGATGAAGTGGTCATTATATAATGTTAATTTGCCTTTGAAAATTGCCGAAAGGCGAAACCAGTCTGGTGTAAAATAAATAAACGTTGTGGAACAGTACAAGTGCCGTTAATGAATATGTGCAGCAGGTTCCACCAAGTGCCATCCATCAACAGTATAAATAATTCTCCTTTCATGGGTTGGTCAGGCCGCCGCGCCGTCAGGTTTCTTTATAGATACGGACAGTTCGGTCTCTTGTTTGGCCAGTATTAGTCTGACTCTAGCAGAAGTTTCTCCAAGACTTGGTACTTCTGTATCTCAGTCGCTACTTGTATTTTGCTTTAGCGGCTTTATAGCCGTCCCAATCCTGGTCTGGTTCCTCACAGGTGTTCCATAATTACCACTTATGAAATGGGGTGTTAATATGTTATTATCAATACCACACGAATAGTGACTACCTGCCTTGCGTATAATACCTACAACTACGCTGTTCGTGAAGAAAATAGTGCAACTGTAATAGCTTATAACTTGGTCAGTTTTCGTTAGATTCATTTAATTTTTTTTATACAGTATTTTGAAGCGAAACTCTAGTCGGGATGTCTGAGCTTTGCACTATACAAAAGTTCACGTTGTATATCGACCATAAATATTTATATCCTACTTCCTACTAATATTATAAATGTGAAAGTTTGTGAAGATGTTTGGATGTTTGTTACTCAATCACGCTCTAACGGCTGAATGGATCCAGCTGAAATTTGGTATAGGGATAGAGTATAGTCTGGAATAACACATAGGCTACTTCTTATCCCAGAAAATTGTTTTCACGGGAAGCTGGAACGGGAACCAAAATTCACGCTGGCGAAGCCGCGCGCATCAGCTAGTATATTATATTATACGTCACAAAGTACTAAGATTGTTTGGTCACGCTAGAATTAGACTATTTTTGTTAATTTTTTCGTATTCAAAAATGGAACATCGAGCGACATGACCACTCTCTGAGAGCCTCTCGGCGGTACTAAATCGTATTTGTTCGCGTATCTGCATTTATAGGGGTTCACAAAATACTTTGTAAAAAAAATCTGTATCTAGTTACTTATAAAGAAATATTTTTATTGTCAGAGGAGAAGTTCTGACATAATATTACATAATTATCATAATGATTTAAACTACAGAAGCTGGTGAAAAGACTACTTTATTGTGGTGAAAATTCTCAGTATTTGAGCAAACTTGACAGTCATTTTTCTCCAAAAAAAGGAACCTACCTGATATCAGGTTATTCTACAAACAGATAGCCTAGGCCTTTTGCAATTGCTTCGTATCCCTTGTTCATTTAATTTATCAGTTATTTGACATGAATTTAAGCATCGAAATCGATGCAAATCGTATGATTTGAAAAACCTTGTTCACTTTCGTTGATATTAACCGTATGTAATCTGTTGTTAGGTAAAATATGTTTTATAAAACGTTTAGAGCGCTAAATTTACTAAGTATGTTAGTGAACACCATGTTTGTACGATAAATATTTAATGACTTTAAACGCAATGAAAAGTATGGTTTCTGAGCAAAACGTGGGGCGAAATATGTTAGCCCACAGGTAATGGTACGATGATGAAATTTAGCATGAGCGTTGTTTGTTACAATTTGAAATAAGTGATTTTACCATTTGTGCAAATTCCACCTCCAAAGGTATAAAAAAGGAGGGTCAAGTTTGTATGGGACAATGCGATTCCTTGGTCCGATCTACTTAAAATTTGGCATATAGAATTATTAACATAATTGATGGAAGACGTGTTCCTTATTTTATTGAAATTTATACGTTATCGACCTAAAAAGGGAATGTAAATTATTTTGGAGCTGATTTTCTCCGGAGTTGATATCAATACTCCTTAAATACTCTTATTTTCGATTTAAATTACTTTTAATTTTGACACATTGTGGAAGTTCAATCCGCTTGACATTGTCATTTTCATGATTTTGCTTTAAAGTACTATCGGAAATATTATTGTAAATTTTTAAAAATTTTGTATTACAAAAAATAAATATGTGAAAGAAGAAAAAAAATTCGAAGATGGCTAGCCAGGAATAATGAAAGACCACGCTTCAGGTAGTGTCCACTGTGCATTAGAATGAAAGATTGTCAGCAGCCTTAAGCGACTGGTCATGGAAGGTATGAACTTTATTCTATAGTGCTGACACAGACTCACAAAGTCTTTGTAATATACGGGAATGGCCTCTACGAAGATTACATTTGACAAGTGAAAAGAGCCATTAAAATGAACATGAATGCTTAGCAGATGAAATTTACATGGTTATTAAGTTAACAGGTCTTGGTTGGACCATCTGTATTATGAGGACAAAGTCTACCGTAGTTTGGTTTTCCCATACGTCGTAGACTTACAGTATGACTGGGACTACCTGAAGAAGGAACTAAGTTACGATGTCAATTGCTTAGAAGAGAAGTTAAGTCAAGTAGTAGTCTAGCCAATTAATTATGAAATGTATTTAATAAATAAATTTACATAACTCATATAATATGTATTATGAATTTGTTAATCAGAAATCTATCTATCTAATTACTATTACGAATACGAATGTTTGTGAGTGTGGATGTTTGTTACTCTTTCACGCTGTAATGGCTGAACGGATCTGGCTGAAATTTGGTACCTACAGAGATAGGTTAAAGACAACCAAATTTCACGCAGGCAAAGCTGCGGGCATCAGCTAGTAATTAATAAAGGGATATTTTTAAATGCACATCTGTTTAATTTTTCTGCACACTAGGTAACTCCACTAATTTACTGAATGCAAACCAGAAAATTAAATGCTGTGCAAAAAAACCAATTGCTTAACTAAACATATCCTACTTAAAAAACTTAAATATTACTCGGAACGAGATGACCTTTTTATTTAGTGTGCATAATTAGTGTGCAAGTCAGTATTTTTGGTTTAACTTTGAAATATTCAGTTTGAAAAAAAAGGGAATATACAGATATCGATTTAAATACATGACATTATGGTAGAACCGCAGTATAAAGAGAACTTGTACTATGATCCATGATAGAGAACTAGTATAAGGATGGTTCTATGATCTATGATAGGACTATGTTCTGTCGGCTGTGGTAGAACTGACAGGATTATGATGTTCATAATGGCAACCTACCTGAAAACCCAAGTCGAGCTCACTATGTGAACAGGCAACGACTTGCCGGAAGCTAGCTGTAGATATGCATGCGGAGCAATTATGGAGTGCTCTTTGGAGGCCTTTACCGTGGGCGTCAAATAGCTTTAATGATGATGAGGGATTTAAGGGATCTCGTGGTTTAATTGGCTTGACCTTTTACTCTCAACTACTACTACTACAGCAGCACAACTCACAAGAGTTGCAATTTTAACTCTGTAGTACCTACTATATTTATACTCGTTGATTTTAACTTAAAATTTGGTTTGTGCTTAGGTATAAATTAATGTAGGTAGGTACCTCAAACTCTGTCCAAATTGTATTTAATCTTACAACTTGTAAACGATGCCGAAAATTTACTGGTGAACTCATAGATTTAGGAAAAATTCTAAATCTATGGGTGAACTATCAAGTCTTTAGAAATGGGAAAACCAACAAAAGAGTACTCACTAATAATAATCGTTTACATTTTCAAATTATGTGGTCAACTAATGAACGTCTAAATTCTCCCATTAGAATATTTTACTTGCTGGAGCAGTTTCTGCCATTGAATCTTCCCAAAATGGTACACCAGTACACTACCCACTCACCGCGCGTTCTCTCACCCTTGTGATAGTTTGAAAAGATTTTTTCTACACATAAGAATATTAGTTATTGTCGATGCGAATAACGACGATTGGTATTTAGTCAGTATTCTGGATGATAATGAGTCTAGGAAAATGGTTTTCCTGTTGACCTCATAACAATATTCTTAGCACAGTTATTTAGCAGTTTGGATGTGGTTGCTGGCTAGTTCAGTTATTGGATCAACTACATTATAATAGATTTCGTAATGAAATTTAAAATAGTTTTCGCGTTATTCTACTCTGTGTATTACGTAAGTTGTGAAACAAATGACGCGTGCAACTTTCATACGTGCGGTGAGTGCATTGGTTCTGCGCATGACATCTGCGTCTGGTGCCCAACGGTGAGTTGTGTAGTTAAAGATGGTAAGATACTGTGTCTGCTTTTATGATAAGGATTGACGATAAGCTACAGCAAGATCTTCGGAACGCAAGCCTACTTCAAATGCAAATGGTATACAAGAAATGATGTCCTCATGCGGGTTGCATATACGTACTTATCTTATCCAATGCGATACACTTTTCTTTTAAGTGCCCGAGAGACTTTGAAATTATTCGTTTTCTTCCGCAGCGTCCCGAAATTTGAGACCATTAGGCACCCTATTCTTATGTTAGGCCCAAAGGCCACTATTCAGCAGCGATACTTCTGTAATGAAAAGGGTACCTACAAATATTTGTCCTTTTGCACACTCTCCCTCACACACACACACACACACGCGAGCGCACACACACACACACACACACACACACACACACACACACACACACACACACACACAATGTACATTCATTGTGGGTTATTTATAGGAATAGCATGAATCAATTTAGCCATTATTAAAAGAACCACTGCATAGTGACATTGACAAACGTATCACTGTAAGACTGAACACTGGTTCCCATAACACAGGCAATAATAGCCTAGCTTGGGAATCAGTTTTCGTTCAAAGTGCTGATGTATAATATGTGATTCAATAAACATTTTTTATTTATTTTTATTTATTATTTTTTTGTACAATCTATTTTTGTCCATTACTTCATACTCGATTTCCTTGGATCCGATTTCCACATCCTTATTGTCAGTAACAGAACGAGTTTAATATATATGTTGCAGACAGACTCGTTTCACTGATGCTCAGAGAAAAAATCATTATCAATATAGTAATTAGACAGACATTTTTATACCACTAAGGTGGCAGACAAGCATACGGCCCACCAGATGCAATGGTGGTTGTAGTGTATGTATATACCAGTCAGTTTAGTTATGTAATATCAAATCATATGGTGTTATGCTCTGGCAACACCGAGTGCCTGTGAGCACCCCTGCGGCCATCTTGTGGTGTGCTTGTCATGACGTGCATTGTGAACACACTCAGGGGCTGCATATAATTATAATATTAAGTACTAGAGTAAAAAGTGTACAGAACAGAAATAAATAATGGAAAACTTTAGTCTGTGGTATTATTGGAAACACTTCATTGGCGACGAAGATCAAAAACCGACGATATAATTTGTAAGAATAATAAAATTGGACTGTTGGTGAAGCTAGCAAGATGGCAACGGAGTCCCGAGAGGTAAAACCAAATGTTGGCTACCTAGGATCGTTGGAGAAGCTGGACTTACCTGGTTCCAATACTCGTGGTTGGTTCGAGCAATTCGAAATATATTGTCTAATAAATGAAATGATGTCCTCATGCGGGTTGCATATACGTACTTATCTTATGCATGCGGGTTGCATATAACCTCTTCGAAGAAAACTTTACTATTTTTGTCCTATCTATCATCGAACGCGTATGCAGTCTTGAGGGAATCTGTTTTACCTTCAAGCCCTACCAGTAAATCTTACGAAGAACTAAAGTCAACCTTGCTACAGTATGTTGAACCAGAGCCCAATTTTTTAATGGAAAGATACAATTTCCGGGAAAGACGGCAGCAACAGGAAACAATAACAGAATACGCAGTCCATTTAAGAAAATTAAGTGAATTTTGCAAATTTGGTGTTCATCTGGACGAATCGTTGCGCGATCAATTAATTTGGGGTGTGGCTGATCCCAATATTAAGAGAAAGTTACTGTCAGAAGGTGGCGAAATGAAATACAATGACTGTATTAAACTGGCTTCCACCATGGAGTCGACAATTAGAGACGTATCTAAGTTGCAGGTTGGGCTACCATCGACATCAAAAGTTCACGCCATTAACTGTCAAACCAAACTGGTAGAACACGAGACTGCTGCCAGTCCCACCATCAAATCAAAGTCTGTGACCTGTTGGACATGTGGGGAGAAGGGGCATGTAAGACCCCAGTGTAATTTCAAAAATTCGTTCTGTACCTTTTGCTCCAAGAAGGGGCATTTAGTGAAGATGTGCATTAAAAAAAAGAATGAGAAGTATGTTACGAATCTATCGAAGACAAGAGTTCATCTAACTGAGGAAGTTGACGATGACTGTGTTAATTTATCAAGCTTATACTCTATCAAGTCAAGTGCACCTGTTCATGCAAGTTTGAATGTTAATGACATTGATGTACAATTCGAAGTGGACACAGGTTCTGCAATCACTGCGATGAACCTCACGTCGGCTAAGGAATATGGTTTGGATGGTAAAATTCATGATTCAAAATTGAGCTTCAAGGTGTACTCAGGTGAAAATTTCAAGCCTGTTGGATATATAGAGGTAACTGTAAATAATTCCTTTAATGAAAAACTGTATATTTTTCACAAGTCTGGGCCACTTATAGTGGGCCGTAGTTGGTTGGGGTGTTTTTTTTAGAGGTATAGAACTTTAAGTTGCCACCACTTTTTTAACTGGCGGTAATTTTGTCAACTGTCAAGTGATTTATGTTTAGTTTGGTTTGGCATTTTAACATGAATAGACTGACGCCGGAACAACGCTTCCAAATTGTGCAAATTTATTTTGAAAAGCATGGTTCTGTCCGAGAAACGTATTGCGATTTTCATAAGCAAATTTTGTTGAGCGATGAAGCCTACTTTTGGATGAATGGATACGTCAATAAACAAAATTGCCGTATTTGGGGTGATGATAATCCTCAAGCGTATGTTGAGACACCGTTACATCCAGAAAATCTGACTGTGTGGTGTGCTTTATGGGCTGGTGAAATAATTGGTCCGTACTTCTTTAAAAACGATGCTGACCCTACGAATAATGTATTCTATAGAAGTGTAATTCGGCTCAAAAAATGGCTCCACCAAATGGGGACCGCGGAAGGTGGGGCTTAAAAAGGGGACCGCGCGACACAGTTAGTCCGCGCTGTCACGCGTAACGTACGGTTGTGTCGCTGGAGCCAATCAGTCAGTGATATTAATTGTGTTTTCGCGTTAAATATATCGCAAAAATGCCTTCGTGTGTTGTGAAGTGGTGCAGAAGCCATATGGATATGAAAAACTCTGGAATCACCTTCCATAAGTTAGTAAATATTCATTTTAAAAACACGTACTTGGGGAAGTTGAAAAGTGTTATGCAACATGAACGCAATTCCAAAATTAAATTATTTTTATGCAGTGTTCATAGTATGTTGAGCGCTGAGGTAATATTTTTAGTAAGATATTATATTGGTAGGATGATATTATACATAGAAATTAAATTATAATTTTTTTTGTTTCGGAGTTTGCATGGCGTTGTCAAATATGCTGTATGTGGAACGTCAACTTCCAGAGACAGTTGAGCAAATTGTGGGCTATATTGCAGGGTTCGTAGCAAAAAAGTTACAAACCAAAATAGAATGTTTGTCCTGCATCAATTTATTACTGGCAACGGAAAAACTTTATTTTCACAAACTAATTTGTTTGAAAGATTTTGGAGGATTAGTTTATCCCTCATTCATTGTTTTCAAAATATGTCTTTGGTCTGAAACATTACTCAGGCAGCTTGTCAACATAGAAAGAAAAGGGTTGTCTAGGGCAGGGGTCGGCAAGGCGCGGCTCGCGAGCCGCATGCGGCTCTTTGGGTGTAGACCTGCGGCTCTTTAGTTGCATACATAATTGTCATATTATTCATTTTCAAGAACATTATCACCCTTTCATTTTCAAAAATACCACAAAAGTCTTACTAGTAGTTAAACAAGCAAACTCGCCTAATGGTGGTGTGCTGCGCTTGAAAGCATTATATGGAGCACCATTTTCTTTCTAATAGGATTCTGCTGCGATGTCCGCAGCGGGCCATAGCCCAGAGAATATAATATCATAAGAGACGGCATGTCAAATTCTGACAGTTCGTCGCGGAACCTAGAGGCCGCAGTTCTGGCAGAAATCTACCGGCCCAATGCTTTGGTGCGTCAAAATGGAAAACAACCATCTTCGGAAGAGATTGAAAGCTGGCGTGTTAGAGCGCGCAATGATCTCATTCAGAGTTCGGCGGTAAGCATTGAGCTCGTCTCTGCCGTCTTATTTATTCTGGTCCTGGGTAGAAAAGTGGCACTGACATACCTACCTTACAGCTCCTCACGGATAATTCAGTAAATACCTGCATGATGTGGTAGGCATTGAGCCTGAGGCAACGTACCCACTGCGAGGACGGCGCCGTGAAGAAAGCGCTGCACAGCCTCGCTTTTTGTACGGAGTGGAGTGGCGAGCGTACCGCTCTAAGAGTACTAAATTGGCCCGGTCGCGTCGCTGTCTATTATAGTTTACGCTATGTTAGGCAGCGAAGAAAATTGGTTGTTTTGACGTCAACGGCAATGAGAAAAGCGCTGCGGGTGCCAGAGCGGGGTGGCCTAACACTTCCAGTATGCCAACCTCGCACGCGTGGACGACGATGAAAGCTTTTTGGCAGCCGTGAGACTGACTAAGACGCACCCCTCGTGTTCAGGCGTCGCGGCAGTGAAGTTTCGGAGGGTAATATTTAGACCCCCAGAGTCGAGACTGTTGCAGGTAGCTGTTGTACGCTTGCCTTCCCTTCGACCCAACAATAGTGACAAGAAGGAACATCCCAGGGTTTTAGTGGGAGAATCCCATATAATCACTAAGATTTTTTTAATTGTGGAAATTCTCCAAATCCACCCTGTGACTTACTATGGCCGTGAGTCCTGGAGACGCCCTTCGAAGAATGTTCTCAGAGCTTCCGACAGACTTGGTTTGTCCCTATAGCGGACTTTCCCCGCAGTCTAGTCTATCCCACTTCTTACGGGGGGGGGGGGGGGATCTTGGGATCAAGAAAGATTTTGTGGCTCTTTAAAAATGTTGTAATTTAAAATCGTCATTTTTGGCTCTTCCGACTCAAAAGGTTGCCGACCCCTGGTCTAGGGCACACAATTTGAAAATAATGGTAAATAAGTGTTTTGCCAAAATAATAGAAAGAAATGACGTCACGAAACCCCTGAAAGAAAGTCATCCTATAGAAAGCAATCACGATGTTATGTTGTTGAAGGCTATAATCGAACAATTTCTAATAATTCGTTTGCATTATATTGCTAAAAACGAGTCCTTATTAAATTCCAACCGCCATAAATTAAATAAACTAATTATTTTAGAGGTATTGGAACGAAGTTCCTTATCGCGCGTTGTTAAAGGGGGCTAGACGAAAAAAATTCTCACGAAAAGTTGTAACGACACTTTTGGTAGTGATAGTGGTAGTGATAGTGATAGTGATAGTGGTAGTGGTAGTGATAGTGATAGTGGTAGGTAGTGATAGTGGTAGTGGTAGTGATAGTGGTAGTGATAGTGGTAGTAATAGTAGTAATGATAGTGGTAGTGGTAGTGATAGTGGTAGTGCTAGTGCTAGCCAGGGGATGAACATGAACTCTACGAGCAACACCAAAGCAAATAGGAGTTTCGCTCTGTTCAGTTTCAGTCGCGCGTAAAGGTTACACGCACTCACTTTTTTTTATATTAGTTTTCTATTTGTTTTGGTTTCTGTTTTTGTTTCTGCTTACAATAAAATTTTAAAATTAAAATAAAATTTTATTACAATTCCTTCACTTTAATCGAAAGGAACTTCGTTCCATCCGGGTGTCCCTTGACACCTCTCAAGTTTTTTTAATTTGTATACAGGATGAATTTTTGAAAAGGGCTTGGATGGCCAAATCCGAAACTATAAGGAATAGCTAAAAATGCTCAAAGGAGTCACGAGCCCGATTTTGATGAAACTTAAAACCTCATCATTAGATTTTTGAAAAACCAATAATCCTAGCTGGGAATCGAACCCATTGATTTTGAAAAAAAAACATACCCTTTATTATTACACCATACGATAGTGTCGCTGATAAGGATCAAATTCTGCGAAGTAATGATATACGGCAAATTTAAGGAAAGTTTGGAATTTTAATAGAATTCATAGTTCATGTACCTAAATTTTGCATCATAGTTTGTTTCGTTCGTAATCCCAGAATAGATCGTAACTATTCCCTGTTTTGAATCATGCTCAGAATGATTTTTTGGAGAATATTCTAAACGGAATCAATAATATTGAATGCAGTACGATCCTCGAGGTCTCGAATCCAGCTATGTATTGAAAACAATGGTCTACATTTTGAACAATTAATCAGTTAACGTAAGCAAAATAAATTGTATTTTGTTAAAGATGAGCACTTTCCTTTAGTTTGCAGTATGTCATTACTTCCCAGAATAAGATCCATAATAGCAACACTATCGTATAGTGTAATAATATAGGGTGTGTTTTTTTTTCATAATTAATGGGTTCGATTCCCAGCTAGGATTATTGCTTTTTCAAAAATCTAATGATGAGGTTTTAAGTTTCATCAAAATCGGGCTCGTGACTCCTTTGAGCATTTTTCGCTATTTCTTATAGTTTCGGATTTGGCCATCCAATCCCTTTTGAAAAATTCACCTGTATACGCATACAATCAATAGAAAAATAATAACAATCCAGTTATTATTTTTCTGTTGATTAAACTTTGATTGAACTTATTCTTATTATTGCATAAAACCATCCACGCTTATCACGTTCGCCGCTTCGGGTGGGGCGCCGAGCCGGCATGACCTTGGCGCGACCAATCGCATGCAAGTATTCAACGATGGATGTGTGAGTGTTATGTTTTATTGCTGTTTTTTAGTATGCGTCAGTTACTCCAAGATTTCAGCGGTAACTTTATAGGTGTTACATTTCTATAGAATACATTATTCGTAGTGCTGACCAGAACGTTACAGTTAATGGTGACAGCTATAGAGCGATGATTACTGACTTTTTCGTTCATCAATTGAACAACCATGATGTGCAGGAGTTGTGGTTTTAACAAGACGGTGCAACATGGCACACAGCTCGTGTCACAATTGATTTATTGAAGGAAACGTTTGGTAACCGCATAGTTTCACGTTTTGGTACCGTGGTTTGGCCTACAGGATCGTGCAATTTAACGCCACTTGACTATTTTCTGTGGGGATATGTGAAGTCGCTAGTCTACGCCGATAAACCCGAAACGATTGACCCCTTGCAGGACAACATTCGGCGCGTTATTGCCGATATACGGCCACAAATGTTGGAAAATGTCATCGAAAATTGGACCTCTGGATTAGACTACGTCTGAGCCAGCCGTGGCGGTCATATGCCAGAAATCATATTTAAATTATAATGCCAGAAAATTGTCTTTCGAATAAAGTCAATTTCATATCAATAAAAAAAATCCCTTTTGTTTTATTCCATTTCAAAGTTCTATACCTCTAAAAAAAACACCCTTTATAAGCTAGGCTTATTAAGCTCAACCACCTTTTTGTTAAGCAATAGGATTAATAGGGTTCTATCACCTAGTCCTTTAGCCACAGATTTATTTGCGAAGTATCCTACTGTGTTTACAGAAAAATTAGGGTTATTCAAAAACAAACAATTTTCATTGAAAATAAAATCTGATTCTGATCCTAAGTTTTATCAACCCCGACCATTGCCTTTTTCTTTAAAAGAACGGGTGTCGGATGAACTTGATCGCATGGTTAAAGAGGGGATCATTGTCCCAGTTGAAACATCTGAATGGGGAACACCTATAGTTCCTGTTGTTAAAAGGGATGGTACAATTAGAATCTGTGGGGACTATAAAATAACAGCTAATAAAAGCCTCGTCATGGATAAACATCCAATACCCCGAATTAGTGATGTGCTTAGCTCCATCAGAGGAACTGTGTTTGCCAAATTAGATCTGTCACGTGCATACCTACAGTTTCCTTTAGATACTGAATCACAGAAGATCACCACTATCTCAACACACAAGGGTTTATTTTCCTATACTAAGATTCCTTTTGGAATTTCTTCGGCACCTGCAATTTGTCAGCGGGAAATAGAAAAGTTATTTGTGGGGATAGATGGTGTATTTACCTTTTATGATGATATTTTCTTAGCTGGCTCTGATGAAAATAATTTATTAAAAAAATTGAACATTGTACTTAGTAAGTTAGCAGAAGTTGGTCTTACTGTGAATAGAAGTAAATGTAACCTGTTTAGTAAAGAAGTAGAGTTTCTGGGTTTCACAGTAAGTGCTTCAGGTATTTCTGTGCCTGAAAGTAAGATTGAAGCTATTCTGAATTTAAGGGAACCTACTTCTGTTACAGAGCTAAAGTCATTCCTGGGGTTGGTGACTTACTATGCTAAGTTTGTTCCCAATATGTCTCAACTGGCAAGTCCTTTATATGCCTTGCTGAAGAAAGAAAAGGAGTGGAGTTGGACTAAAAAGCATAGTGAGTCACTGTGTAAGATTAAAACAGCTGTCACATCTGACTTAGTACTGGCACATTATGACCCCAATCTGCCTATAATAGTAACATCTGATGCTAGTAGTGTGGGAATAGGAGGGGTTATCTCTCAACTTTTCCCAAATGGACAGGAGCGACCATTGGCCTTCTGCTCTCGTACATTGTCAGTAGCAGAAAAAAAATACTCAGTTATTGATCGGGATCGGGGATCGGGAGGCTTTAGCTCTTGTGTTTGTTGTCAAATATTTTCATCAATATTTATATGGATGTGAGTTCACACTGAGAACAGACCACCGACCCCTGGTTTACATATTTGGTGAAAGAACTGGTCTGCCCACAATGGCTTCTCAACGTTTGCAACGCTATGCAATATTCTTACAGGGCTATTCTTTTAATATTAAGTATGTTAAGGGTTCAGAAAACACATGTGCAGATGTGTTGTCAAGGGCCCCTTTATCTATCTGTAATGATCATTTTGACACAGAGATGTCTGAAGATTACTCGTACTTGAATTTTATTCTGGATGATATTGAAGTCATTCAGGATGTTGATTTGATTAAAGAAATTCAAGTAGACCCGGTATTAAATAAAGTTTATTCTTATGTCTTGACAGGCAAATGGCCTCAGAAATTTGATTCCGACTTGTTTATTCCATATGTATCAAGAAAGGATGAATTAACTGTGGAAAAAGGATATCTCCTTTTAGGCCATCGATTAGTTGTTCCACATAGGTTATGGAAGGTTCTCTTGCAAGAGCTTCATTCTACACATATGGGTGTTGTAAAAATGAAATCTGTGGCGAGATCATACATTTGGTGGCCGGGAATTGATAAACAGATTGAGTCCATTTCTAAGACTTGTGAGGTTTGTCTTGAGAACAAGGACAATCCCCCTAGAATTGTACTACCATGGCCCCAACCTAAGCAGCCAGGTATTCGGGTTCATGTGGATTTTTTGGGCCCCTTTCAAAATATGTATTTCTTAGTAATTATAGATTCTTATTCTAAGTGGCTGCATATTAAAAGAATGACTAATATTACTACTCAGGCAACCATTGAAGCCTTACGTGAATATTTTGCGCAGTGGGGTATTCCTAGAAAATTATGTTCTGATAATGGACCCTCTCTATGCTCTCGGGAAATGGAGCTGTTTCTATCTAAGAATGGGGTGGACCATGTACTTTCCCCACCGTTTCATCCAGCTTCTAATGGTGCAGCAGAGAATTCAGTGCGGACATTTAAGAATTATATCAAAAAGATTTCTTTTAATATGCATACCATATATGTTTATATTCAAAAGTTCATGTTGTCATATAACAGTACACAACACTGTACTACAGGCAAAACTCCAGCCCAATTGCATTTGGGAAGAGAGCTATTTACAGCCATGGACAGATTAAAAAACAAATTAAATGTAGATTATAAACTGAATAATCAAGTGGTGGATGTTGGGAGAGCCTTTGTGGTAGGTGATAGTATATACTATAGGAATTACAGTGTTAATGGCACCAATTGGTTACCTGGGACCATTTTCAAAAAGATTTCTCCAGTAGTGTATCTGGTTAAACTTGCTGATGGAAAAATTATTAAGCGGCATATTAATCAGTTAATTTTATATAGGCATGATGTATTAGATAATGATGCTCCTGAACTCTTGTCTCCAGCACCTAGACAGGAAGCTGCCCCATATGGGTCTCCCCCCACAAATGTTGCTTCACCTGTTACTCTGAATGCTAGCCAGCCCGACAGTCAAGGATTGCCATCTCCGTGTTTGGATTCTAGACCTAAGAGAACAATTAAACCACGTAGAATTCTTGATCTTTAATATTTCTCTATTAGATTCTTTAATATGTCAATGGGTCTGTGGCTATCATATATACCTAATGTAAGTTAAGTTGTGTTTAAGTTAAGTCTGTTGTAATGTAAACTAGTATTGATGTGAATGGGGAAATTCCAGTGCTTATTTTTATGGGGGAAGGACTGTAGTGTATGTATATACCAGTCAGTCTAGTTATGTAATATCAAATCATATGGTGTTATGCTCTGGCAACACCGAGTGCCTGTGAGAACCCCTGCGGCCATCTTGTGGTGTGCTTGTCATGACGTGCATTGTGAACACACTCAGGGGCTGCATATAATTATAATATTAAGTACTAGAGTAAAAAGTGTACAGAACAGAAATAAATAATGGAAAACTTTAGTCTGTGGTATTATTGGAAACACTTCAGTGGTTACGCTATGGACGCTTGCACTCATGCTGCCGACCCAAATGAAAATGCAGTGAAGGTGATATGGGTTTGGTCAATTAATCAATCAATCAAATCAGCCTATAGCAGTCCAATGCTGGACGTAGGCCTCTCCCAAATTGCGCTACAATACACGGTCCTGCGCCTTCCGCATCTAGTCACTCCCTGCGTCCTTCGTCAGGTCGTCAGTCCATCTGGCGGGCGGTCGTCCTACCCCACGTGTAACAAGTCGCGGTCTCCACTCCAGAACTCGTTTGCTCCACCTACCATCGCTCGGTTCTCCTACAGATGTGGCCAGCCCACTGCCACTTCAAAGCGCATATTCTGCGAGCTATGTCGACCACTTTGGTTCTCTGACGGATAACATCGTTTCGAATGTTATTCCTCAGAGACACCCCAAGCATAGCTCGGTCCATTGCTTGCTGCGCAACTTTAAGGGCATGGACTAGCTTCACTGTGAGTGTCCCGTCTCGGCACCGTCACCGTAGGCTATAACTGGTAGAACGCACTGGTTATAGACTCTCGTCTTCAGGCATTGCGGTATCGGCGAATAGAAAACCTGACGCAATTTGCTGAACGCTACCCATCCCAAGCGGATCCTTCTCGCTATTTCCTTTGCCTAGTGCGATTTCTTGCTCAAGGTAGGGATATTCCTGGACAACCTCAAACCTCGTTCCTTCAACGTAGATTAGTCCCGGTAGGTATGACATTTTCATTGAACATGTCCAAGTTTTAACCGAGGCCAACACGTGGAGACTCTCTACTTAGACTGTGCAGCATCCCGAACTGTTCCAGCGTTTCCGCAACTATGACGATGTCGTCAGCAAAACGAAGGTGTGACATGCGTTCACCGTTTATATTCACGCCCCATCCATCCCAGTTCAGCGACTTAAAGACGTCCTCACGTGCATTGGTGAAGAGTTTCGGGGATATTACATCGCCCTGTCTTACACCTCTGTGCATATGGGTTTGGTAATCTATACTAATATTATAAAGCTGAAGAGTTTGTTTGTTTGTTTGTATGGTTGAACGCTAGGATCTCAGGAACTACTGGTTGGTTTTTAAAAATTCTTTTACAGTTTGATAGTCCATTTATTGAAAATGGCTATAGGTTATAAACCATCACGCTAAGACGAAAAGGGGCGAAGCAGCAATCAATAATGTTTCGAAAACGGGAATATATTTTACCGTCTGAGAGTTTCCAAGGCGTACGCTGCGTAAACAGTTAAAGATACGTGAAAATTGTGTATTACAATATTGTTTCTCTTTCTAAAAAAAAGTCCGCGGCAGCATATGTCTATCTTTTAAGGTTCGCTCACAATAATCTAATTTATCTGTTTCTTAAGGTTCGCTCACAATATTATAAAACTGAAGAGTTTGTTTGTCCTAGGATCTCAGAAACTACTGGTTGCATTTTATTCATAACTAGCTGACCCTCGCAACTTCGTTTACGTCACACATGGTGTATGAAAGGAGGTGTATTTTTTCATCAGACTCATCAAGCAGCGTATGAAACTGCCCTGTTTGTTTAATCATAAAAGAGCTTAAAGATTAAGTCTATTCTAAAACAACTCAACCCACGCCTCCGGCGTGGACTGAATCATTTTACAATAACCTTAATCATTAAGATCTTTTATGATTAAGCCAACACGCCAGTTTAGATCTACCCACAAATTCGAAGGAACCGTTGAATTCTAGGTGAATTGTTGGGGTTTTTAAGGAAAACAACCACATTGATTCACTTGCGTGTATTGAATGCCATCATCATGTCAATCAGTACAAATGTAAAAAGTATTAGAGTAAGCATTTATATTATTGTTAGGAAACGTATACAATAAGCTAGTTGCTCTAAGGGAGCACATACAATGAAGGAAATACAGTGCACACACTTCACCTCCCGGGGGGTGAAAAAGAAAAAAAAATACATCATAAGTTTTTTTTTTTCTTTTAAGTAAACACATTAAAAACAATTACATTTCTTACTAAAAATAAGTACACAACATAAAGTTTTTACTTATTGATAAAATGGTCTTGTTCTATTCTTATGAACTAACTCTATTCTCTTATTTTTAAATATTTTCACGGTACAACCTAAATCTTCAACTACTTTATAGGGACCTTCAAATATTGGATCTAATTTACGACCTGTTTCGTTCCTTAAAAGCACTAAGTCATCTTTATCATATTGTAAAGAATTACTAGTTCTATCGTACATTAATTTGCGTTTCAGTTTACTTTTTAATAAATTTTGTCTTGCGTCAGCATGCGCTAATTGTAATCTATATTTTAATTGCAAAGGATAATCCTCACTGTTATATAACGGTTCTAGTTCGTTTCAGATTCAGAATGAACTGTGTTGTTGAAACTAAAAGACCAAAACGGTAACCAATAGCTCCAATAGTCTGAGCTTTTCTCGCACTGAGTCCTTAAAAATGCTCCCAAGGTTTTATGAGCGTTTTCAAGAGCTCCAATAGATTCGTGGTGATAGGCTGTAGATGATAATTTTTCAATATTAAGAATTTTACAAACCTGCTCCATGGTCGAAGAAATGAATTCGGTCACGGCACGATCTGTTGCTATAGTTTTGGGAATTCCAAATATTAATATAAAATGTTTTGCGAAGGCATCAGCAATGGACACTGTTTCTTTCGTTTTAAGAGGAATAGCCTGAATGAATTTTGTGAGTTCACATTGTAAGGTTAGTATATAGCAATTACCATCGATATCCTTATCTAAAGGTCCTACGACGTCTAAATAAATTTTATCAAAAGATGATGACGCTGTGGTAGTAATCACCATTGGTTCTTTTATATATCGAAAATGTTTCGATTTCTGACATATCCTACATTTTTTGACATATCCTTGGACGTCCTTTTCGATACCTGGCCAGAAGTACCGTTGTTTAATAGTATTTACCATCCTGCGAATTCCAGCATGACCACTGGAAGGCAGCAAATGGAAGTCATTCATTATAATGGTCTTTTCATTGTCGTCATTAACTCTCTTTACTCCTTTTAATATACATATTCTTGATCCGGACCAGTGTGTAAGATTTACAATCTCATTACACAAATCTTTTAAAAAATCTCCATTTTCTACATTTTTAATCATACATATCTCAATAATTCCTATTTTTTTACAAAATAATTCTAAAATCTCCACAAATTCGGCTCGCGAGAAGTGTGCTTTGAAATCAGAATTTATATATATTATTTTCGCACTTAAAATAAAAGCGAAACATTCGTATTCTTCTGTTATCATAAAACTTTTCCTAAGTTTATTTAATTCACTACCATCGATAAATCGCATCTCTACTGAGTCAACTGGTTTTCTTAATAGATCCACAACTCTCGGTTGATCAGGCCTAGTGTTACTGGATTCATCAAGATCCGTATGCTCAACATTTTTCTTACTTTCGTCTCTATCATCCATTATTTTCTTCTGAGCCCTAGTTAACACATTCACTTGCCATTGCATACTTTTTAGTTCATCAGATGTTACATCCACTCTAGATAAAGCATCCGCTACAACATTTTCTCTACCTTTAACATAAACAATTTTAAAATCATATTCTTCGATTGTTAGTCGAAATTTTAGCAGTCTACTGGAAGGATCCTTAATACTAAAGAGATATACTAGTGGTTTGTGGTCTGTCATGATTACAAATTTCCTACCGTATAAGTATGGCCTAAAATATTTAACAGACCAAACTATTGCAAGAAGCTCTTTTTGAATAGTTGGATAATTTTTTTCCGCTTTGTTTAACGGCCTGCTTGCGTATGCTACGGGTCTCAGATCTTTATTGCATAATACTGCACCAATGGCTATGCCTGAAGCATCCGTCTGCAATACAAATTCGTTACTTTCACTGAAATCGGGATACTGAAGTATAGGAGAAGAGCTTAAGGCGTGTATTAGAAACTCGAATGCATTTTTACATTCATCTGTCCATATAAAGGGTTCATTCTTACGACTTAATTTATTTAAAGGTATTGCTATCTCTGAAAAAGATTGTATGAATTTGCGATAATAATTACAAAACGCTACAAATCTTTTAACGTCGTCAGCGTTTTTGGGAACAGGGTAATTTTTTAAAATCTCTGTTTTAGCTGGATCGGGTAAAACACCGTCTTTTGAAACAATATGTCCCAAATAAAGGATTTCTTTCTTTAAAAATTTACATTTCTGAGGATTTAATTTTAAATTGACCTTTCGCAATCGTTCCATAATATCAATTAAATTTTTATTATGATGAGCAAGATTTCTACCTATCGTTATTAAGTCGTCCTGATATACGAGGCACTTGTCATATGTTAAGCCTGACATAGCTACCGACATCATGCGACTGAATGCACTGGGACTGAGCTTAAGGCCCATCCCTAAGCGTTTCATTTGGTACTGACCTGTATTTGTTGTAAAAGCTGTTAATTTACGACTTGAAGGTTCTAAACATACTTGATAGTAGCCTTGGTGAAGGTCAAGGTGACTAAAATATACGGCACCAGAAAGGGAATCTAAAATTTCACTTATATTGGGCAGGGGGAATTTATCATCATATATTTTTTCATTTAACTTCCTGTAATCAATCAATAATCGCCACTTCTTTTCAGAATTTTCCTGACTACGCTTTGGTACTAATAAAATAGGGCTCGACCATTCACTACTAGACTCCTCTATAATGTCATTTTCTAGCATTTTATGTATTTGACTTTCTATTTCGGGTTTTAATGCTTGTGGTAGCCTATAAGGTTTCGAATAAACTGGAGTAGAATTCGGTTTGAGTGTTATAGTTTGTTCGTAAGTATTAGTAGTTGTTAACTTGTCTCCTTCTAAATAAAATACATCAGAGTACTTGGCACATATGCTTTCTATCGAATCTTTTTCCTCATTGTTAAGGTAATTTAGCTTTAATTCGGATAATAATGTTCTTACTCTTGGAACGTCTACTTTAGTATCGCTAAATTGGCAAACATCATAATCAGTTAAAGATTGGAAAGTCGGAGCAAAAAACGGTATTGTTATATCCTTTTCACTAACGTTAAGAATTCGTATAGGAATCCTATTGTTTCTCACTTTTACTATCGTATTTGCTAAGAATACATCCGTCACTAATTCACTCCCGCACACAATTAGTTCCTCATTCATAGGCTGGTTAACATAAACACAGTGTGTAGATTCTGATCGTGCTGGAATAGTCAAAGTATTTTTCATCTTATCATGTTCATCGTTAAAGTGTAAGTAATAAGGTTTATTACGAACGAACAATGTTAAAATATTTTCGCTTAAATTAATATTAGCTTTAAACTTATTTAAAAAATCTAAACCTATGATTCCATCAGCTTTTAATGGTAGGGACTTAAAAACAAGAAACTTATGCTGATAAATTTGTTTGTCGTATTCAAGATCCAAAATTACGGAACCTTGAGAACGTTGCTGTCCACCTATTCCATTTACTAAAGTACTATCATGTTCAATAGTAAGATTATATGGCAAAATTTCGTTTTTTATAATTGACAGTGAAGCCCCTGTATCAATGAGCCAAAAATATTTAATGTTGTTAATGTAAAATACGATATACTTGGTATTACCTTCACAGGATAATATGACGTGTTTAAGATCGAAAAAACTGGCTCGGAGTATCTACATTAGTGGGAATAGAAGTAGGCGAATTGGAATCAGTCTGTTCTACTGTAAACATTTGACCTTGTCTGCGATTATTAAAATATCTAGAACCCCGATTACCACGGTCGCTCGTTACTAATGGTCGGTTAGAACCTCTAAAACTATTACCACGCCATAGTTGTCCATAATTATAATTATTATTATAGCTACTTTTCGGACCGCGACTGTAATTGCTACTATACTGACCTCGATTAGTACCCCTTTTATAGGAACTACCTTGAAACCGAGTGTTTTTGTGAAAACCATGTCCATTTCTAGACACATGCAAAATGTTACCTGTTACTGGCTGAAAAGATGTCATCTCCTCGTCCTTCGCAGCTTGGATGGCGTCTTTCAAGTTACTGTAGTTTCTGGCAGAAATAATGGTTCCCAACTTCGAGCTGCGTAAACCACCTGAAAAACGTTGTAGGGCAAGCTTTTCATTTATTGGCTTTAAAACTTTGTAAGTCTCCGCATCGCCATCAGCTTGAGAAATAGTCAGTTCGGTAAATAATTTTTCTATCTCGGTACCATATACCTCGACAGACCTTGAACCCTGTTGTATATTTTGCAATTGCGTTTGAATAGCTACAAACGATTTTTTGGGTAAAAGATGTCGTCTTAAATCTGTTAAAAGGTCTTTAATATTGGTGTAAGAACTGCATAATCTTAATTTGGCACTCTCAGACAATCTATTTTTTAAAATAAAAATAATTAACAAAGCCTCACCTTTTGTATCAAGCATAGCAGCATACATCTCCACGGAGTCTATTAAGCGTTTCGTAGTATCCTCAACACCGTCCAAAACTGGAATCAAACTACATGCAACCCGAAGGTCAAACTCCATTTTTTCAGAGATTTTATGAACTGGAAAAGTACAAAGAATTCCTATTTCCTTATGTATTTCTGCAATTTTTGAAAATATTTTTAATGCTGACTCTAGATTACTATCCTCTGTATCCTTTAATGCAGTTAAAATTTGGCAACATTTCTCAAAAATATCCTTTGATTCTGTTAATTTATTTTCGATGACATTTCCTTTGTATCTACTTTGTCCCTTTTTAATCAAATATTTCTTAAGTTCAATTAAACTCTTATAACATTCTAACAAACTCTCGCACATATTCTAAAAATAGCACAGAGTAAAACCTATTACATACAATAAATTCAAGTACCTATGTAAGTTAAACATAATTCAATCCTATTGCGACACTACAGAAAAATGTGCAAACTTGCAAGTGACGAGCGAGGTGTCTAATTCGCGGCGTATCTGTGCACGATTCTAGGTGCTTAAAATAATTGCGTTATAAAACTTTTTAAACACTACAACTTACTATTATCTTACTTTATTAACCAAATAGTCTATAGATATAATAATGTACATTTAAAACATATTGTACCTAAACCCCAAAATAAAATAAAAAAGGACACACATAAAAAAAAAATTGTAAGTTAAAAATTAGTATTAGTCATCGCCGTAGAAAGTTTTATCCAGGGTATTCTTCCTAAATAGTAGCTTCCGCTGCTCGTCCTCGGAAAGATGCTCTGATTCGGTCAAGAGCTCTAGAACCCAACTCGTTCTGTAACGGACTGTACCCTGTTTCATTTGTGAAGCGTACTCTAAGACAGGGTACGCTTGACAAGTGGAGCAAAAGGTACAGTGAGGGCGAGCAGGCCTCCGTCACCAAGCTTTTCCTCCCATGCGCAGTGGAGGCATACAGTGTCGTCCGGAGGATGACGATCGCCGGCACCACAACCCAATTGCTGACAGGGCACGGTGGGTTTTCCGAATACTTGACACGTTTCAAGTGTAAGGAGGACCCATCGTGTGCCTGCGAGCCCGGGGTTGAGGAGACGGTCGTCCACCTACTACAACACTGCCCCATGCACGCTGCCGATAGGGTGGATCTGGAGATAGTCACCGGCGTGGAAGTTAAGGCTCAAAATTTTAGTTTATTATTTAATCAGCACCAATCAGTATTTTTGGAGTATGGTGAAAAGGTGGTTAAGGCAGCACTACTAAGAAATAAGAGGTGAAAGTTTTGTTACCCAATATTGTGATAATATTGACATTAACAGAAATTTATCAGATATTAAGCGCAAGGGCTGTACTCCAGATCTACAAAGTAACTAATTTATAGGTAGAAAGAAAAAGTTATAAATAAATTTGAAAGTCTGTACGTTATAGATTTAAGAAATGTAATTAGTTAAGAAGGAATCTCACTGCAATAGGAGAGTAATACAAGAGGAGAAAAAAAAAAAAAAAAAAAAAAAAAACTTATTTCATAATCGTGTAATAACTTCAAAGTGGTGTAAATAAATAAATAAATAAAAAAAAAAAAACTCCTCTTTCTGTAGTTAAGCAAGTCTTGTTGTCAATTTCATTGTCTAATTTGGAATACAATTATATCGACTATTAAACCAACAAATTGGTCATAAAGCGCCAATCAAACCCCTTCCATCTCATGGGTTATAGTTTATGTACAAAAGGTACACCAGTCATGTAAGAAAGGAACGAAGTATGAAAGGTTTAGCGTGAATGAACAACTGCGAAAGGTATAACGTGAATATAAGACAGGAACGAAAGTATGAAAGGTTAATTGTGATAGACAGAAAGAAATAAAAGTGTGAATATGAGAAAGGAATGTTAATTTACATCTAAGCTTATTTTTAAACATTAGTGAGATAGAGGTATATAATAGAAAAAGAATAAGGGTGTGAAGTGGGGCCACGGGCCCGGGCTGCGCCAGCACGCCGCGTCTTGGCACTGCCTATAAAGCGAGACTGAGGTTCCCCGGGCCCGTGAAATCACTTCACACTTATATAGTATACAATAATAAAACAAGATTCAAAGGCCTATTCGGCTAGATAAATAATCATAGGTAGCTATTTATAAAATTGAATACATTGCCTTTGCCCACGGCAGAGATGTGCGAATTTAAAAAAAAAAAAAAAAAAAAAAACTCGTTCTGTATCATCCTCTGGTGACATTTTTTGTAGAGCTTGCACGCAATATATAATAATAAAATAAGTGATACCAGCAGTATGATGATGGTGACAAAATTAATGCGCTCCAAATGACCTCCAATGTCCTGTAATTGTCCTCTATTGTTTCCACCGGCAGCGTTCTGGCTAACTATTACGTCTTCTTTCTCCACCGTTGAGCGACACATTCTCCGCAAATAATATATTTGAATGTAATAAAATACTGTCCCTATATTCCAGAAAGAGCTGTTATACTTTTATTATTAAGCCCCTTGGCAGAACCTTGAGGCAGGGTCGCCATGAAATGTTGGGGTTTTTAAGGAAAACAACCACATTGATTCACTTGCGTGTATTGAATGCCATCATCATGTCAATCAGTACAAATGTAAAAAGTATTAGAGTAAGCATTTATATTATTGTTAGGAAACGTATACAATAAGCTAGTTGCTCTAAGGGAGCACATACAATGAAGGAAATACAGTGCACACACTTCATAGGTTTTGTGATAATTGAGGTTTCTCTAATTTCTGAACTACAAAACCCTCAACATTGAAACTCGTGTGAAACAATCCTTAAAGTACTCCCTTTACGACACTGAATTTTTTTTTTGGAATCGGACCACGCATTTGGAGTGTGCGTTCGCGCAGCGGAATGTTGTTGAATTTAAAGATTTTAATTATGCAGATATTTAGTATATGACGTCGTGTAATTGTGTATGGTAAAAAGAAAATTGTGTATGCAGCCATTGTGGAGAAATTCGCCAAAAACTGATTCCGCTGGGCGAACGTTGTCCTAGCGGAACTTTTTTTAAATCCATGCACTTAAAAGGAAAAAAATGTGCCCAACAATTAGTGTGTATTTGTGTGTAATTGTGTATGTATGAATAAAATTAGTGTATGCATAAGCTTCGGAGAAATTCAAGTTTCCGCTACGCGAACGTTTGGCCATTAGCTAGTTTTCATATAAAGCGCTTTTATAGAGAGCTGTAGATTTTTACATACGTTGTTTTGAATTAGTTTATATTTGTTTAAACTACAGATTTAGAAAAAATTGTAGGGTTTAAAAGATAAAAATATAAACGTAAAATACGCTTATTAGGTCGTAGTTCGTAAAGTATACACTTTTGGGTCTAGATTTTCACGTTTATACAAACCATGTAAGTGCCTGCAACATGTTGCCAAGTATCAATGATGTTCCGTTAGTAATTAAAGGGTTATAGGACAATTTACCATGAATAGATCACTGTTTACAAAGCAGTCAAATATCACGGCGTTCTAAAGGAATTGCATAGTAAAATGTATTCCAATAATTAGTTTATTAATTCAACTACTTACATGCAAAATTTCATCTCATTAAATTCAGTGATTAAAGAGAAATAATTTAAATACTGACAAAACATCGAAAGCCTACATAACCCGACCAAATTCGAATGGCTACAAAAAAGCAGCCGTGCCATATATCTAAGTAACGCTCTTAACCTTCCAGTATAGTATTCATTATTATAGTACAGTTGCGAACACAAGCGTTAGGAAAAAATTAAACAATTGCATTTCTTGAATGAAAAATATTTTTTAATAATAACGCCACCATCTACGATAAAAATAAATCTCCCATTAACAAGTACTTCTCTAATTAAACATCTGAAACATCTGTGTACAAAAATATTTGTTGGTTTTGATGTTGAGTATGATTCGTACTCAGCATACCAAAAAAACCCTTTAAATGATACCCATCATGAAATTTTGTGATTACACCGCGGCGGCCATTTTGGATTGCAAAATGATCACGTGATTCATACTTAGCATACCAACTTTAGAAAACTTTAGAATTTTTTATGACCAGTTATAATGTAGTTTACATTTTTTACGCAACTGTAACCATCTAGCAAACTTACGCAACGGAAACTCTCAAAAGAAATGAAATATCCTAGTTTTCGAAAAATGTTTCGTTGCTGCTCAGCTCTTATTCGCCTTAGCGTGATGTTATATATTTTGGTATTTTTCAAAAATGGACATTCTGTTAAGGAACTTTTGAAATGCAACTAGCAGTCTCTTAGACTCTAGAGTTGAAACAACTAAACAAACAAACAAACTCTTTAGCTTAAAAATAATAGTATAATATATATATAATTAACTCACTTATTTAGGAAACTCGAATAAATCACTACACTTAATAAAGTTAGATGCATTAACTACGTCAAACAAAGTTAGCATGCTGTTTCTTTCTACTCTACTGTATACTGTGGCATGAGAGTTCACTGCCGCTGCCGGCGCGCGGTGTGTCTTGCGCCCGGGGCGAGGGGAGCGCCAAATGCCTACTTGTGCGCTATAACCGCCCCTTAATACCTTATCTCTCTTTTTCTAACTCTCATGTGCCGCAAATGAAGTTGCGCGGGTCAACTAGTTCTCTTTATACGTTACTACGTATAAAGAGAACTACTAGACCGAGATGGAGACAGTCGTACAGGAGTGCGATAACTACCGAGTATAAAGGCCCCACGGCATTAACACTTCTTGATAGGCTTTTAAGATTTTGGACTCAAACTGTACTGTATCGTCTTAGAGGGTCAGTATATTTAAAAAATCTTGGATTCAGTAATAACACTAACTTAAAACCTTCATGGGGCGATTCAGAACTATGAAATGAATACACTTCCTTAATGACTGTTTCTACGTGTAGAACACTTTATACTGTGCCCTCGAATCATTTCCATTGCAATGATTCAAACGTTTTTTACCTTTTCCTGTTAGTGTAGTGTGTTATACACTTAGCGCTTTGATTACTTCTGTTTAGTTATCGGACTTGCTGTCGAATTAGACAAGAGCTACTGCCACGGTTGTTCAAGAGATTCAATGAATTTAGCGTCGTCGACGAGTAGTGTTCGCTAGATGCTAAATGTAGCAAATCAAGTAGATGATGCAAATTAGGAGGAGTCTTACCTCGGTTCGCATTGGTGATGTCTAGTTAGAGCCCACGGAAAAAATAGTAACGTAATACTTTATACATAGTCCAATGGTACTCATAGCTATTTTTGGACTCTACATAATTAAGTGACGTGAGGTGGTTTATTTTACCAGTATTCACAAAGTTCCGGTTAGTCAGAAAGGGCAGATCTATAATGTTTAAACCTGAATAATGGTTATCAAACAAGACTAAAACGAATCAGGCAGGATTGCATGATAAATATGTGGCGCTACGGCGAGGTGGTAATGCACAAAGAATATTTATTTATCTATATATATAAAAATGTTGTGTGCGTTGCGTAGAGGTGTAAGACAGGGTGATGTGATATCCCCGAAACTCTTCACCAATGCGCTTGAGGACATCTTTAAGACACTGGACTGGGAAGGGTGGGGCGTGAACATCAACGGCATGCAAATCTCGCACCTTCGGTTTGCCGATGACATCGTAATTGTGGCGGAGACGCTGGAACAGCTAAGCGGAATGCTGCATAGCCTGAACGGAGCGTCTCGACGTGTTGGACTCGGCATGAACTTGGAAAAAACCAAGGTTATGTTTAATAACCACGTAACGCCGGGGCCAATATACGTCGAGGGATCGAGGCTAGAGGTCGTCCAGGAATATACTTACCTTGGGCAGGTTATTACACTGGGGAAAGGGAACATGGACAAGGAAATCGCCAGAAGGATACGGTTGGGCTGGGCAGCATTTCGCAAACTGCGTCGAGTCTTCAATTCGCCTTTACCGCAATGCCTGAAGACCAAAGTCTACAACCAGTGCGTTCTACCTGTTATGACATACGGTGCCGAGACGTGGACACTTACAGAGAGGTTGGTCAAAGCTCTAAAGGTTGCGCAGCGGGCTATGGAAAGGGCTATGCTTGGGGTGTCTCTGAGGGATAGACTCCGAAATGAGACTATCCGGCAAAGAACTAAAGTGGTTGACATAGCTCGCAGAATAAGTACATTGAAGTGGCAGTGGGCCGGCCATATCTGCAGAAGAACCGACGGCCGATGGAGCAAACGAGTTCTAGAGTGGAGACCGCGTCTCGGCAAACGTGGGGTAGGACGTCCACCCGCTAGATGGACCGACGACCTGGTAAAGGTCGCAGGCTGGGACTGGATGCGTAAGGCGCAGGACCGTGGATTGTGGCGTAAATTAGGAGAGGCCTACGTCCAGCAGTGGACTGCGATAGGCTCATTTGATTGATTGATTGATTGTGTGCGTTTAAGTATCTATTAAAAACTCAAAATTTACTGAATCGACTGAGCTCAAAATTGGACACGGTTTTAGGCTACTTTATACACTTTTATCATATCAGCAATAAGAATAAAATAGCTTTAAAAAGTGATTTTACCAATAGATGGCGCTGGTCGTTTTTTTTAAATTATATACTGCCAGCTTCAGAACAAAATATTATAAACAACCTATTTAGAAGGTACCTACCAGATTGATGTTTTTAAAGAGAAGTTTGATTGCAGCCTCCTTGCATTCAGAATAATAAAAGAGAGTACTTACCTATTATAGAGGTCAGATATGTTTTGCATGTTATTTTTGAACTTTTTGGACTTTTGGAATTTTGGAGTTTAGGACTTTATACTTTTGGAATTTTGGAGTTTTGGAGTTATGGAGTTATGGAGCTTTTGGGCCTTTTGGACTTATGGACTTTTAGATTTTTAGACTTTTAGACTTTGGAGTTATGGACTTTTGAACTTTGGACTCATGGACTTTTGGACTATTGCACTTTTGGACATTTATACTTTTGGAGTGTTGGGCTTTTGACCTTTTCGAGTTGGAGTTTTGGAGTTGTAGAGCTTTGGAGTTTTGGACTTTGGACTCTTGGAGCTTTGAACTTTTGGACTTTGGACTTTTATACTTATGGAGTTTTGGACTTTGGAATTTTGGAGTTTTGGACTTTTGGAGTTTTGGAGTTTTGGATTTTTGGAGTTTTGGAGTTTTGGAGTTTTGGAGTTTTGGAGTTTTGGAGTTTTGGAGTATTGGAGTTTTGGAGTTTTGGAGATTTGGAGTTTTTTACTTTTTGACTTTGGACTTTTGAACTTTGGACTTTTGCACTACTAACTCGTATACTTATATATTTCATGATATTTCTTTCGAAAAATAAGGTCATGAAGAAGTTTCACTTCTTACGTCCGTACAATAATTTTAAATTATCCATTAGTATGTGATTGTACTACAACTGACCAAATACGGAAATCAGTTGAAATTGATAAACTGACGAGATTCATACACTGACCAGATAAGCCAACTGACGAATTAAAGAAAGTGACGAATTAAGGATATTAGTGAAATTGACTAATTTCAAAAGTGAGCAGTTGGCGAAAGTGACGAATTAACAAATCTGTCGAGTAGATAGCTAACTCGTACAATAGTACACGCACACATTTGTTTTTTGAAATGTACCCATCATTTAGTTTGTTACTCATTTCTCATAGGTACATAAAACCACCATAAAAAAGTCACAGCGAAGCGTGGCAGGGTACCTACCGCTAGTATTTTATAAATATTTGTGGACATTCTCACACAACCTCATCTAGCCCAAATTAAGCTAATATAAGGTTGAATCTTCATGCATTGCAGTCTTTATGTTCGTGTTAATGCAGACTGATTTTGAGAGTAGGCAGGCCGTTTCCGCTGGTACAGTCAAAAGCAATAATATGTAAACATTGTCAAGGCTCCTAAAATATGTAAACACCATCGACTCCAAAACGAAGTGCTCAACATGAAGAGCATAAAATTGTAACCACGACTTCACATCATAAATATATATACACTCATTGCTTCATTAATTAATGTCGACTAATAAAGGAACAAAACTATGTATGCACGTTTGCATCAATAACATGTATTCACGCGTTGATTCATATGATGTCCTCATGTTATATTTCATTAAATTATATTTAACTTCTCCGGCAATAACATGTATCTGAATGGTGCTGCATAAATATGCATCCACTTTGGATGAAAACCTTCAAATTAGATATTTGCTCTAATATAATTTCGGGTGTAAGGGGCCCCACTACTACCAAGACTTAGGGGTCCAAGCAACCTCACCTGCACGCAGTACACCTGCTGTACAACGTACGAGGCTCCGCGTATTTAGGTACCCACATGGTGGCCTAGGCTCCCATGTAGGTGCCAGCCACGTGGTACAGTGTTGGTCCCTGGGGGTACCACCATGCAGCTGTGGAAAGCCCCCCAAGTAACCCAGCCCGGGTTGGGTTGCGTTCTGGGTTCAGCAGGTGCACAGCCGGGCCCGGGGCGATGTTTGATGCAGCAGGGGGGGACCAGTAGGTGCGACCAGTAGTTTTACGGACTGTGAGACTGGCCCCCAATCGCTAGATGCGCCACGGTTTGACGAGCTAAATATAAAAAAAAAAACTAAATAGAACCTTAGACAAAAAGAACTGAAAAAATATTATACAGGGTGTGGCGTTAATAGTGGTCCAAACGTCAGGGTGTAATATAACAGGTGCCCCACTATGACATACTACAATTTCACTCATATTTGCCCAAGGGTTACAGAAAGAAAGAACATTCTTTAAAAAATCGCCCTTTTCTTGTAAAGTTGGCTATAGTTAAAAGTAAAATCCCCGTTTTTTATATCTGTTTCCACTATCTTTAAGCTAAATACGTGAGCTATCCAAAAATACTATAGTTAATTAATTTCCACAACAAACGTTACAAATAAAAATAAGTTTATCTCAATTTTTTCTCAAATTTTTACATATCACTAAAATTGTGCAGAGCTTTTTGTTAAAAATATGTACTACACTGTTGCTGCCCAAACGTTTAAAAATATGCCTATGTAATATTTTCTTTCTGAAATTCAGTTCCCGTTTCATGAGGGATTTTGTGAGTTTGTGAGTGTAGATGAATGAATATCAGGATGTCTGGATAATAACTCTTTCATGGGGACCGGTTGGACATTCGCCTCCTTCCAAGTCTCCGGCACCTCCCCCGATGAGTTGAGATGAGAGATGAGATGATTTTTAAACCATTTATTTATTTACAAAAAGCTCTGCACAATTTTAGTGATACTTAAAAATTTGAGAAAAAAATGAGATGAACTTATTTTTATTTGAAACGTTTGTTGTGGAAATTAATTAACGATATAATTTTTGGATAGCTCACATATTAAGCTTTAATATAGCGAAAACAGAAATAATAAATAGCGACTTTCCTTTAAACTACAGTCAACTTTACAAGAAAAGGGCAATTTTTTAAAGAAAGTTCTTTTCTTCTGTAACACTTGGGTAAATGTGCGTGAAATTGTAGTATGTTATAGTGGGGCACCTATTCTATTACACCCTGACGGTTGGATCACAATTTACGCCACACCCTGTATACTCAAAATAGCATAGGTTTATATTAATATTTTGCTGAAACTAAAATGAAAAAAATACCAATCTAGAAATATATCCTTTTAAATAAAAGAAATTAGTTCCGGTCTGGAAATGACGGAGTTATGAGGCAACAAACATTAAGAAAAATAAAACTTCTCCTCTTTTTTGGAGTCTGTTGAAACACATTCGGGTTTGCGATACCAAACAACCCGTGCAAAGGTTTGAGATCTATTAACTAACACTAATTTTATTATACGGCACTTTAAAGAAAACAAACAAACAAACTTTGGCATTTTTGTACATTTATATAAACCCCACAAAGAAAAATAAAGAATTTTTCCAAGAAACTAGATCGGTGATATTCGTATGGTTCGCGAAGGTGCCCGACCTACAGACAGGAGTATGCATTCGTTTCTCACAAGTTTAAAGAATTTGTTTGTATACAGAGTTATGACATTTTAGTTGTATACTTATTAATGGTGGATACAAATATTACATAAAATTATAGATGAGAATCAATTCAATTCTTGAAAGTATAGCTTTCAAGAAAATTTATCAATAATGAATACAATTTAAGCTTGAGTGACACTCGATGACAGGATGACAGATGAAAAGAAAATTGTTAATAATGGCCAGTATATCTATTTGGAATTTAATGGAATCTAAAATGAGTACATCATATGAATCAACGCGTGAATACATGTTATTGATGCAAACGTGCATACATAGTTTGTTCCTTTATTAGTGGACATAATTTAATGAAGCAACAAGTGTATATATATTTATGATGTGAACTCGTGGTTACAATTTTATGCTCTTCATGTTTAGCACTTCGTTTTGGAGCCGATGGTGTTTACATATTTTTTTTTTTATACCACTAAGGTGGCAGACAAGCATACGGCCCACCAGAAGGACCGGTGGTCACCGCAGCCTATGAACGTTTGCAACACCAGAGGCGCCACACTCGCGCTGCCGACCCTGCAAAAACCTTCTAAGACCCCTTTTGAAGAACCCCATACTGTAGGCGTTTGGGAAAACCGAGGCAGGGAGATCATTCCACAACCTAAGCGTGCGCGGAAGAAAACCCCTATCGGATCTAACCGTGCTGGAACGCTCCGGACGCAGAGTGTGAGGATGAACTCCCTGTCTGTGGCGAGCGGTGCGGTGATAGAACGTAGCCGTGGGCATCATATCAAACAATTCCTCAGAGCACACACCATTGTACAGTCGGTAGAACACGCATAAGGAGGCAAAGTCTCTCCTGTCGCGAAGAGGTTCCACACCACTTGTAAGTATAGGATCATTGACAACTCTTATAGCACGTCTTTGCACCGAGTCAAATGGACGAAGCTGATATTCAAAGCGACTTATACAGAAGCAGTGTTTGCGCAGCAGTGAAGTACCGCCGCGCCCTGTTGAGCACACCTAGCTTCTTGGACGCCAGCTTAGCCTTGTCCTCCAAATGACTACGGAACTGAACGTCACTGGAGATGTCAACGCCAAGGATCCCTATACTTTTGGAGATGGAAAGAGATGTGCCCTGAAATTGCGGCGCTACAGTAATTGGGGTTTGCTTAGCGGTGAAAAAACACGCTTGTGTCTTGGAAGGGTTAAACTGGACAAGATTTTGTCCACCCCAATCGGACACTCTAGTAAGAGTAGCCTCGATTACAGACACAAGCTGTTCACGATTTTCCTTCACTGTGTCCCGAGAGATACCGGGGCGGCCCGTGTAACAAGTGTCCCCCGTACTGTCGTCCGCATAACAATGAATGCCGTCAATATTTTAGGAGCCTTGACAATGTATACATATTATTGCTTTTGACTGTACATCTTAAGCTCGACGAGAAAAAATGTGTGACCATGCCACCTTCACCAGTACTCAATCCTCTATAGGTACTAAAACTAGGTTTGAAAAAAATCTAAGTTATGTAGGCTATGTCAGGATTTTTATTGAGCCTGAAGTCCAAATTATTTGGTTAGGTATACTTACATTAATTTCAAAATAATATGAATTGCACTAATTGTAGGTAGTCATAGTAGGAAGAAATATGACAAAAATAATGGTGTTTCAAATATTTTACTTTTCAGGTGGATATGAAGGATCGAAGATGTATGCCAATTGCTGAAGTAAAAAAATCTAAAACCAATTGGTGCCAGGGTAAATATTTGAATCCACAGTCAAAATGGGACGTGATCGATGATACGGAATTCAGTAAATCGGTACAACTAAGACCACAGCGTATAACGATTAAAACCAGGCCGGGATTAGAAGTCAAGTTTCCAATACAATTCCAACCAGCTGAAGATTATCCCTTAGATGTCTATTATCTGATAGATATTTCATATACAATGAAAAGCGCAAAAGAAGATTTACAACACCAAGCTCAAGAAATATACAAAGAATTGACAAGTTACACTAACAATGTGCAATTAGGTATTGGGAGTTTCGTAGAAAAACCTGGGTTTCCTTTAGTCGATGTGTACAGAACGTAAGTCTTTGTTTTATTATTTATGCAGTTTGTATTCTTTCCTTGTTTAGGTATAGGTATGATACCTCTGTTTCTTTCAGCGTCACATAATATATATAGATAATAGTGACACAGTATAAAACATAGATTTAGAATTTTTCGCTACTCTCAATAGATACACATAGCGTGCGAGCGAGACCTCATTTACCAGTACACATAGCTCGAGAGGAAAAGAGATAGCAACTTGTGTACTCTTAATTATAAAATTGGTCAACAGTGATTTTTAAAATGTCGAAATGACTTTCAACACAGAGTCAACTAGTCACAGAGTCAAAAATAATAAGTCAATCAGATCATTGACTTATTATTTTAATACTTTAGTTTTATGATACAGATATATGTATTTTTGTGATTTTAAATGTAATTGAAAACATGACTGCCAAATTTAGGGTCACCAATCAGTGACATTTAGTGTTAGTTCAGTTTCGTTTAGGGTTCATTTGGTGTATTGGTCGGTAATATACACTCATTTGCAAAAAAAAACGGGTGGTTTTGATTTTCATTCATCTTTAAAAAGATACAATACCAAAAAGGTTTCAATCGTTTGTACACGTAACTGGGCGGTTTTAAAAATGCCGTGGTATTCAAAAAAGTACGTTCTAAATTCAAATTTTCATTTGATGCTCATTTTTACAGAAAACCCCTTTTTTTATCCTACATTTTTGGCGCGAAGTTCCAGAAGTTAACATCGACTTTCACAACTTTTATTCAATTTTTATCGATTAATTTCATATCCTTGACTGTCAAAGCTTTATTTATTGCTATTTGGCTGTATCAAAAATGGTAGATAAAGTGATAAAAGCTACCAAAATTATCGCGCTGCTTGAAGAGGGTTGCAGCCAATGTTTCGTGGCTAGGAGGCTAAATGTTAGTCGCTCGACGGTCCAAAGGACCTGGCAGCGATATCAGGAGACTGGTTTCGTCGAGGCCTGGTTCTGGAAGAAAACCATGTACCCAGCCACGGGATGATCGTTTTCTTGTGAGTCGCGCATTGAGAAATCGCAAATCTTAGAATGTGGATCTTAAGAACAACCTCCAAGAAGTAAGAAATGTGCATATTAGTCTATGGACGGTCAGGAGGAGGCTTCTCGCTGCCAATATACGCAGTCATCGCCCGGCCCGCGGCCCCAAATTACTCCGTGAGCACAGAGTTCACAGGCTTAGGTTCGCTAGAAATTGTGAATCATGGACTCAAGAAGATTGGAATAGGGTTTTGTTCTCTGATGAAGCCAGGATAACTCTGTTCGGTGAAGATCGACGTCGGCGAGTGCTAAGAAGACAAGGAGAGCGCTTTGCAGATGCATGTTTCGAAGAAATCACACCTTATGGTGGGGGCTCTGTTATGTTTTGGGCAGGAATAAATTCAATGGAACGTACAGAGTTAGTCTTCATTGAAAACGGCTCACTAACTGGGCATCGATACATAACGGAAGTTCTAATTCCTCATGCACAACCCGCATTGGCTGCTCTAGGTCAAGACTCGATTTTTATGGACGACAATGCTCGCGCCCACCGATCCCGCGTTGTTAATGCGTATGTGCAAGAGGTCGGCATTCGTCGTTTGGATTGGCCAGCTCGAAGTCCCGACGTCAATCCCATAGAACATATCTGGGACGTTCTAAAACGGCGTGTAAGATCAGTACACCCGGCTCGGCAGACCATCAGAGAGCTAAAGAATGTGATTACTGCGGAGTGGGAACGTATTCCGCAAGCAAGTATCCGGGATATACTCGCATGCCCAGACGAATTCAAGCTGTGATTTTAGCTAGAGGGGGTCACACTCGATGCTAAACATTTATCTGCTTTTACTTTATTAAAGAAAAACAAAAAAAAACTTTTTTATTTTTACTTCATGAGCATATGCACTACTAGCGAACATACACTACTAGCGAGGTTTAGCATTATTTCCCATAAATTGTAACAAAATTTTATGAAATACTGATGAAAACGATTATTTTCTTATTAATTTACCAAATTGTGAGGATAAAACTACCTATAATTATCAAACAAAGCAATATTAACATTTTAAATGGTTCATTGCTTAGGTGCCCGTTTTTTTTGCAAATGAGTGTATTTTAACTGCAGTAAATAGACTAGTCTCTTAAAAATAAAACATAACTTGTGGGGGGCTGGAGATTTGTAATACAGGTCACAAAACTTAGTAGGTACGGACTCCAGCTCTCGCTAGGAAAAGTACCTACAAGTGTACACGTTTACCATAACCTGTTTCTTTGTAATTAAGTACTTGCCTTTTGAAAGAAAATAAACGATATATTTTATTTTTATTGTTAAATTTCAGCCATGATGTCCCGTTATCGTATTCTTTTAAAAATCTTCTCTCTTTAACCAAAAATGTGGATAGTTTTAAATCCATAATGGAGAAAATAGAGTTTGGTGCCAATTATGATGACCCTGAAGCTGGATTAGATGCATTGATGCAAGCTATGGTTTGCCAGAAAGAATTAGGATGGAGGGACGTTGCTAGGCGCATAATTGTGCTATGTACAGATTCAACATACCACAGTGCTGGAGATGGCAGAATTGTGGGTGCTATTAAGCCGAATGATATGCAATGTCACTTGGAAGACAATTTGTACAATGAAACAATGTCTCTTACTTATGATTATCCGTCGATAAGTCAAATAGATAAAGTAGCAAGGGAAGGAAGATTTAAAATCGTATTTGCCACTAAAAGTATTGTCTCGACGGAATATACATTGTTAGCTCATGATATTTTAGGAGCTAAATATGCTGGCTTAGAAGGTAGAACAGATGCAGTAAAAATAATCAAGGAAGCGTATTTGGTATGCATAATATATATTTTTGACAATAATTTCATTTCATGTTATTTTACTTGTGATTTATATTGTTGAATATTTTATAGGAACACGCTAGGAGAGCAAAATTAAATTATAAATTTCCATCATACATTCAATTTATGGTGGACCAAAATTGTGATACAAAACCATTTAAGAACTGTGAAAGTACTCCTGAACAACGAAACGTGACAATAGAAGCAAAGTTGTTAGTAAAATATTGTCCACCTGTTGGTGAAAGAAAACAGGAACTGGTCATTAATGTCAACGGAATACAAGACAATGTAACCATAGAATTACATATCGACTGCCAATGTGACTGTGAGGTGGATAACGGTACAGAAGTCAATAGTGAAAAATGTCACAATGCTGGTTTTCTTCAATGTGGAATTTGTAAATGCAACCCTGGAAGGTATCTTATTAAATTCATACTAATATTATTAGTTCTAAAGTTCGTCAGTAGCAGTCTGGATGTCAGGACTTAGAACTCGTTTAAGAAAAATAATGATGCAGTTTGTGTCTCAGTTATCAAAAAAATTTAATTTTTGATCTAGGTACGGTGTCGATTGCCGATGTAATGGTACGTCATCCTACACAAACGAAATGGAAAAATGTAAACTGGACCCTGATGACAAAAAATGGTGTAGCGGAAAAGGTACATGCAGGTAGGCAAGAAGTAAAATTAGAAAATAGTTTTTTTAGTAAATTTGAAATTAGTAAAAAGAAATTAAGTTATTTATTTCTTTTTTCATAAAGAACTGCAGAAGTTCGATATCGTCAAATTGATTGTAGAGATGAGACAGCAATCACTTTACGAATAATACCGAAATTTTGCGGCATGGCAGTCAGACTGGAAAGCCGACACCAAAGGTGTTAGGAAAAGGCTCGGAGGATAATGATGTAGTAAGAAGACGTTCGTACTCAGACTTCAACTGCACAGGCAGTTAATATTCATCTATTCTGCAGTCGTAATACTGCACTGAATTGACTGGAAAATATGATGGGGTATATTGATTGCCCCGTGTGGCGATGGGGTCCCGTGTTGTGACGGGTAAGAGTACAAAATATCACCACCCCAATACATCCCGAGGGTGTTGTAAGAGGCGACTAAGGGAACACTTTCGCAAAAAGATTCATTGCGTAGAGAGGGAATGAATGAAACCCTGTTGTTAGTAAAATGACAATCGTTAAGCCCAGTTAAAGGCTTATGGGCGACTTGAAAATTTCAACTGTCGCCCGGTCGTGGCAACCTGCGCCTGTCCATTTCAACACGGCAATAGGCTCACCACCTATTACGTGGGACATAAAACCATTAAGGTGAAAAATGGGTGTATTATACTATGCCTTTGCCTACCCTTTTGGGGATAAAGGCGTCACTATTATGTATGTATGTGAATAATGAAAATTTAATTTGTTTCTTTATACTATAGAAATTTGAGCTACTAGGTCTACGAAGGCTGAACTAGCATAAAAGACTGAACTAGCGGTGCTCCAAGTACTTTACAAGCGGTTATATATTGATTACTTTCCAAAGTGCACGATCACAGTTGTATAATACAAAGATGTAAAACTTGATTCTAAACTTTACACACTATGTTGTTTTCAGATGCGGAAAGTGCGAAGAATGCAACAAAGGATTCTCGGGTGATTTTTGTCAATTTGATGACTCTGTTGCTTGCCCTAGAAAAAACAAAATGCTTTGTTCCAGCAATGGAATCTGCACACAAGGAAAATGCCAGTGCAATTCGCTATGGACTGGCAGTGATTGTAGTTGTACTCTTGAGAGTAGCTCTTGCATTACACCATATTCTAAAAAAGTAAGATTGAAAAGTTCTTCATCCGAAAAACCCCCCAAAGACGCGGGATAGCACCCGAACACCCTCCTAGATGAGACCACACAGTGGTAGCCGTAGGTTTGTTGGGAGTCCTGTGGTATCCTTCCGAGGGCTTACCCAGGGCTCCCAACCGTAGGCTGTTAGGCAGGATACGTAAGGTTTTTTAGTCGGTAGGAGTCTAGCATAGCATTCATGCAATGTTTCCGTCACGTTAAAAAAATGGAAAGCTCTTTCAATAGGGGAGGCTTAAGCTGGAATCATCTGCCGCGGCTGTAATCTCGATACTTTATATTGTCATTATCTACTTAAAAGTTCTCTATCTGGTCCTAGTAACAGACAGACATCTCTCTTTTTAATTTAGTTGTACAGATTTTTTTAAATATCTGTATATTGTGGAGTAGCTTCCCAACAGAATTTTTTAAATCGGTTCAGTAGTTTCGGAGCCAATTCGATGCAAACAAACAAATAATCAAATTCTTCCTCTTTATAAAATTAGTATAAAAAAGAGAACATTCAGGCGTAACAGTCAAGGAAAGATTGTTCATAATAAACTATTTTAATAACAAAAAAACGGTCAAGTACGAGTCGGATTCGCACACAGAAAGTCCGTACCAAAAAACGGCACTAATCCCAAAAAGAATCACTTTTGTTGTATGGGAGCCCCCTAACACCTCCTGTTTTTCTGATTTTAGTATTTGTTATAGCAGAAAAAGAAATACATCATCAGTGAAAACTTCAGCTTTCTAGCTATCACGGTTCCTGAGATAAAGTCTCGTGACGGACAGACAGACAGACAGATGGACAGCGACGCGACGTCTCAAGAATACGGTCCTGTTTTCACCCTTTGGGTACGGAACCCTAAAACCTATAACTTTAGTTACTTATCATATATAATGTCAATACATTTTCAGATTTGTTCTGGAAATGGTAAATGTGTATGCGGGCAATGCGAATGTAAAGATGGAACATACTCAGGCAGATACTGTGACATGTGCGATAAATGTGGCGAAAAACTTTGTGAAAGTCTGGAAGAATACGTTCTTTGCAATATCATAAACAATAAGACATTTTGTGATGATAAATTCCGTACAACTGACACTTCAGTATTCTTTTTAAATACAACTGAAATGCATGGACCGGAGTGGAGTATGGCGCAGTATTGTAAGAAGAAGCTTGACAACGACAGTATCATCATATTCAAATATAAGTACGATGATAAAAATATGGAAATTGGTATACAGAAAGAACTGGAATCAGAACCTAAAGCTGATGTACTAAGTAAGTACCTACCTACCTCATAGTTGTGATGAATGCTTTGCAAAAAAAGAACTCAATATTTTTTAAAACCGTTGTTTCTATAAATTATTTTAGTGATTTCTTTTTTTATAAAACGTTCATCACATCTATCATGATGATAAAATTTCATTTTGAGGGAGAATCATCTTCCATTTATATTATTTATTAATTTGTTACCGTTATCTATGGAGCTTATCTCATTGCCCGCACTAAAAAAGACGGAGCCGTCCTATTGCTGTTTGGTCCACTTTTAGACGATTGGCATCCAAAATTTGTGTCCGTTAAATTTTGTCAAAATTGCAAGAAAAATTTGAACCGACTCAATAAGGTACCGAAGTTGAAGAAGACCAAGTGTGAAACGGCGGTCCACGTCTTACGCTCCTACCTTAATAAAGATGAGTGTGAGGTTTTGTTAAAAATTGATGTCAAAAGTGCTTTTAAGGCTGCCGTATTCGACTTTGACAAATCCTAAAGCAATTCGAAGGATTGCAGCGTACGCTTTTGCCGGATTTTATTCGATTCTAATACATTATATTACTGTTATAAAATCTGAGGGGTTTTAAGAAAAAATCTAGGCGTAAATATTATTCTAAAGACCTATATCTATTTTATGACAAGTTTTTATGATGATTAAACTAATTTATTTAGATAAAAAAACCCTAAAAATACAGTACTTGTTAAGATTTTGCAATAATTCTCATTTTTCGAGAGTGATTTTGATCAAAGTTTTCCTAATCGTGTCTTGAACCGTTAAAAAAGCAAGAATATCTAATAAATTACAATAATATAGATTTATCAGATCAAATTATAGAATATTTCTTTTTTTTGCAATTTTAATAACGTTCAAAGATATTGTAAAATTTAAGGATGATATATTTTTTTAAGATTTAATACCCACAGCATTTCCGGCGCGATTAACAATTTCACTTTAGCGATATCCGTGACAGTGTGACTTTTCGAAAAGTGTACATACCTACATAACTTTAAATGTATCATGGTGATACAAAAGAAAATCTTTGCAACGATTTTAACATTTATCAATTTTTTTGCAGTTGCTGTGGGTGCTGCTCTAGGTGCAGTGTTATTAATTGGAATTTTAACATTAATCATATGGAAAATTCTGATAGATATGCATGACAAAAAGGAGTATGAGAAATTTGCTAAAGAATCCACAGCTAACGGATATGAGGTTTATTGTAATGATTTATATGAACCACCTGGTTCTACCTTCAGAAACCCCGCTTTTGAACAATCTTGAAAAGCAAGAAGACCTTAAAACACCATGTTTATTTGTAATTTAAGTTCAAGTTCAAGTAATTTAAGATTAATTAGATATGTTTTTTTTTGTTATTAAGTAAACATTAAATAAATTTATGATTATAGTCTTTTTTAAATGAATATGTACCGCAATACCTACCTGTAACAATCGGGAGAGTTGATAGTTCGATTCTTAAGTGGAGTACAAATGTAATTTATATAAACAGTGTTTTTCGGGGTCACAAAATCCCACACGGTTTTAAATTAAAATACTAGTCACTTTTATATTTTATTACTTCAAATTTATACAGCAATCCCCCCATGTTAATAAATATATAAATTAAATATAAAAACAAACATATAAATTAGAAAAATTATCTATAAATTTTGTTACAAAATATTGCACACACCGACGCCGTGTACGTCAATAAAGTAATTTTACACATACATCTACAAATATCTTGCCATCTATAGGTATAATTGCTAGTAGTGTCTCCTTACGTCTTCGAAAAATAGAAGTAATATCCATTATGGTAATGAGTCTATCCGGTCTTTTGTCATGTCCAAGATTCCACAAAAGATGACATTCTGCGTGGTCATTGAGTGTTCAAGCAGAATGCCATGTTCTGTGGTGTAAATGATTTATTTCTTAGGGCGTTGTTGGCGGTCATGTGAACGGCGTAACCTCGTTGGAGGCTCATCATTGTACAACTTTTTCTCTCGACGCCGCTCATCAGCTTCTACTTTGGCCGCAGCCCCCTGTATTAAAAATATTTTATTATTATCTACAACCACATGTTCCAAGTCCCAAATTGGTGGCATTCTAGTGAACGTTATGGATTTGGGAACTTATGGTACTTTAAAGTGGCCCATTTCTTTTACGTGTCCTCTTCGAAAGTCTTCGAACGTTGTCTGAAGGATAAGGAAGTTTACAAACCAATTTAGACCTATTTCCTCGAAAAGTTTTAGGAACATTCATACTACAATAAAATTGACGAGTGGACGAATTTATTATAGTAACGGTACCCCACAATATTTTTGAATTCTAACCTTCTCATTACGTGTGGTGGTGCATCGTGCTCGTATACCAACATTAGTGACGGGCTGTAGGTCACCGGCTGAACCTCGGGCATCTACCTCGCCTTCGCAGGCACATCTAGGATATAAGATTACATAATTTAAGTAGAATCGGACAAGTGCGAGTCACATTCGCGCACAAAAGGTTCCGTTCCAAAATCGGTATAAGATTTGTTGTTAAAGCAGCAAAAGAAATACACCTCTGTGAAAAATTTTACTGTCTAGTTATCACAATTTATGAGATACAGTCACACAGACTACAACCAGTGCGTTCTACCAGTTATGTCATACAGTGCCGAGACGTGAACACTTACAGTGTGGTTAGTCAATGCTCTAAAAGTTGCGCAGCGTGCTATGAAAAGGGCTACGCTTGGGGTATCGCTGACGGATAGTTTCCGAAATAAGACTATCCGGCAGAGAACTAAAGTGGTCGACATAGCTCGCAGAATAAGCACATTGAAGTGGCAGTGGTCGGCCACATCTGCAGAAGAACCGACGGCCGATATGGAGCAAACGGGTTCAAGAGTGGAGACTGCGACTCGGCAAACGTGGGGTAGGACGTCCACCCGCCAAATGAACCGACGACCTGGTAAAGGTTGCAGGCTGGGACTGGATGCGGAAGGCGCAAGACCGTGTATTGTGGCGTAAATTGGGAGAGGCCTACGTCCAGCAGTGGACTAACACAGGCTGATTTGATTGATTAAGTCACACAGACTACAGGTGACAGATAAAAGACATCGAAGTCTCTGTATGAGGGGCCCATTTTTACCCTTTGGTTGCGGAACTCTGAAAAATGTGAAAATTGATTGCATAGTTTCAGTAGTTCATCGGGATAAGAACGTGAAAATTGTATATTATACTAGTAAGTCCTAAACATCTACTGCAAGATCCCCAATTCCTGCCGTAAAACTTACCCAGCCAGATATTTCTGATCTTCTGCAGTTGACGGTAATGGTGGCATTGAGCTTATCTCAGTAGATGGAGTAGCAGGGCGCGAGGCTTTCGGCGTGACGCGGCAGACAGCTTCACAAACTTCCTGCAAGCGGCGTCTTTCCTCTGCCACCTTGCGGTCCAAGTCTGCAACTGGACATAAATAAAATATTTTACTTACTGCATAAGTTATGGCTATGGCACTGTCCATATTCACTGTGTGTATAACAGCAATAGGCTGCGTGAGTATTATTACTATTAACATTTTTGGCGACAGTTTTATCAAAAATAATAGCGAATGCGTTTCGACGCCCTTGTCTTTAGTAAATCGTCAGTAGTCATTGTTCATCATCTACAGTATCTACACATTGGTTAAATTTTTGGTCTGATGACGTCTGATTACGAAGAGTCAGGTAGTTCTCTTTATACTGTGGTAATATAACGAGCCTTACTGTGTTGCTGTGTGTTCCTTTGTTTGTTGACTAGTTCTGTTTCCAAGTTATCTATCCTTTTCTGTAGAGCTTCTTCTTTTGATAGCTTATTCTTCCACATTCTACAGACTTTAAGGTGAAGAAAAGATAATTCATGGGCATCTAAAACCTGCGTTCAAAATTGTTGTAAGTTTGAGACAAAGTTTTAAAAAGCATTAGCTACGCTACTTCAAGACGAAGTTTTTAAAATATTTAGTCCGTCTATGATGGTTGATGTGAACGGATTCGTAGGTTGCGAGTTTTGTCATGATGCCGATGGATGATGGCCGAGTGCTTAGCCTTAGGCCATTACCGGGACGACCAATCGTTTAACTCGGTTTACCAGAAGCCGCAGGTTCGAGTCCTACTTGAGACCGTTAACTTTTTTACATAAAAATTTATGAAATGTAAGTCCGTCAAACGTCGCAGCATGATGCCGATATCAAAAGTTATTGTTATAGCGAGCTATGAGTCTGGCTGAGATTTCGGAGATTCTCCTCCAGAGGTGACAATATAGTAGATAACAGAAATGGCTACTAGACTGTCAGCTAAGTGATCTTCAAGGCGCTCAACAGGAATAACTTGAAACAAAGTCTTACTAACAGAACTAGGCTACGAATGTGCGAGTGCTTAGTGATAACGTTGTACGCTGAAATGCCATATACAGAAAGAGTTTTGTTCTGAAGATTACTCGACAAAAATTTTGGCCAAGAACTAAAAGCGCCTAACACTAAAGAAGTTCAAGGTGCAAGTGGTTTTTACAACCCGAAGAGGTCTGGTGTAGTGTGAGCCTCTTTAAGAGGTTGGAAGATCAAACGGCTTCAAATAATGTGGAAAATAAAAAATCCAAACTATTTAGTGGTAAGCCATACCTCAATATTTCCATTTATCATTTTATTAGCAATATACTTCAGATACGTGTATTCAGCAATCTTTCTTTGTTCAACATCGACTTGTTCAAAAATGTTTCTGATAGTATCAGAAATGTTTACGTCCAGAGTACAAGTGCAAGGCCCGTGAGCTCGTGGCTTAGGCTTCACATTAAAAGCTTCAACTGTAGTCTTTGTCAACATTTTTGGATCTCCACGACTCTTCTTGCGCTTTCTCTGTTCATGAGTTGCCATTCTCGTTGGTTCCTAAGTGGTATACATAAAAAATATAAGTACAAAAATTGTAAGATGTATTGCATTTTATTAAAGCAAAATGTAAGGTGGAAAGGGCCGCTAGTGAGTTGAGATGCATCACCTAAATGTCTGAAAATCAAATCTAAACTACCCTCGGTTAAAAACAAAGTTGAACCCGGTCGCCATAATAATTAACATATTATTTTTGTTATAAGCGTTAAGCGCAAGATTTTATTTCAAAACATTTACTGATAGCCATTGACAATGTGTACATTTTTAATTGTGAGTGAAAGCTTGAGGACTTCTTGTTATTCGATGTAGTGAACACTAGGTATAGAGGTTATTACGTTTAGGTGTCTGTGATTCGACGGAACTCGCCCGGAGGGTCAGCTCCCGTCCAACCACTGACACAGATCATCACCCAAATGTGAGGCGGGATTCGAACCCAAGACGCAGTGACGACAAATATTACCACTGCGCCACCGGTGCCGAGGCAGTTATTATTCATAATGGAGGATTATCCGAAATAAAGTATTTCAACTATGTTTATTTACCTCATCCAAGCATATTAATCCCTGATCAGGAACCTTATTTTTCAGAGCCCTGTTCTCTTTTTCTAGCCTTTCTGCTTTTCGCATAGCTTCTATGCTCATAGATCTCAAGTTTTCTACTTCATTCTCATGCATTTTTATCATATCTTGGAGTGTTTCTTCGTGAAGATTTTGTATACTTTTCACACCTTGATTATGGTCATTGATTATACTTCTAATATTTCTGTCATACTGCATTTTAATGGCTTCTATTTTCTTTTTATAATCTTTTTCAATGTTTTCCAATGCTTTTGTAAGAGAATTAATAGTTGTTTCATAATGTTCTTGTGTATCCAGCTTAGCTGTAACGTATTTATCCTTATATATCGTCAGATTACTTTTCTTGCCGGTTTCACTGAAATTTGGTGGCATGTTATCCTCGATAGAACTCACATTTAGTTCACTGAACCTCAAGAGACTACCAGATTGCTTATCGTTTATTTTTGAAGCTTTGAACATTCCGTTACTACTACTTGTTCGGGCTATATCAGTAAAAGGCTTAATTTTGTCAGGGTTAACTTCACCCTGCACTGTATCTAAAATATATTCTAATCCAAAGTCTTGAATCTTTTGTTTAGCATTATTTTCAGGGAGTTTAGTACCTTTTTCTGTATTAAAGATTAAAACATCCGCTCCAACTCGCGAAAGTTTATGATGAGAACTTTGTTCGGTTTTAATTGATGTTTTTTCTTTATCGTATCGTCTAGAGCGAGTTTCTTTCTTTATTATATTACTATCAGTTTTTATCACTTTTGATTTTATTGCTTCTCTAACTTCTTCATCTTTATCGTGCATATGATTTTTATCATTTAATAAAGCTGGTAAAGAAGGAACACTACCTTTCATTTTCTCAATTATTTCGTTATTAATTATTTTAGTGTCTGATGCAGAAATGAGTTTAGGTGAAGAGTAAGTACTAGAAGTATATGAATCTACAGATTTTTTACCCCCATCTGAGGTAGTAAGTAGGGAATTGATACTCTCTTTTTGAACTCTGGGAACTTTTATATTTAATTTGTGTTCATGCGTTTCATCTTTATCATACAAAAACTCATTATTTTTAATATGATGTTCACCACCTTTCTTTTTAATTTCTGACCATATGTCTCTTTCTTGTTCTCCATTAATGGAACTAGCATGACTATCTTTGTAAATTACAAACAAATCTTTGTCTGCTAGTTTACGTGATGGGAATTTCGTAGAATGAACTGCATCAGTTTTAAATTTGTCATTTCCAATATCCTTCGTAACAAACACACTACGATCATTATGTATGGGCCGTTCATTAAAACCGTCAGATAAGTTGGTATCTTCAATTTTCTTGTCCCGATAGGAGTCTGCTTGCATTCCTTCCGGAGACGAACTAACCAAATAATCGTTAATGTCATTATCACTAGGACATGAAATTGAACATTGCTCCAATTTTCCTGTACTCAGACACTTAATTTTATACTGTTTATAACTATTTTTAACGTAATCAAATGTTGGTGTAACAGTGGCCGTAAGCACTTGCAGTTTTCGATTTGCAGACGATAGACTTGGGCTTGTCTGTGACTGGATCCCGAATTGAGTGGATTTGTCACACTGTAATATTTTACTAGATTCCGTAATTAACTTTTGTTCATCGTTCGACGTTTTAAACATATCAGTGTAGCCTATTTGTATTCTATCTCTAGTTAACAGCTCTTTATCAATTTGTGTTTCTCTATTATGGTAGTTATTTACAGTTTTTGTTTGTGTGCCAAAATGATTGACGGGTTTATTCATTATGTTTTCCAACTCTTTTTGTAACACAGAAACTTCTTGGAATTTTGCATCAAAATTAATTTTTATATTATCCAACATGTTTTTCTGATGGTTTCTATCTTCCGTAACATTTTGCAAATCCTTCTGTAGTTCACTTATTTTAGCAATAGAATCACGATATAAGTTTTGGATGTTTTGAAGTTCTTCTTTTAATTTTGAAATATAGTCTTGAGTTGATTTGTTTATTTTATCTATTATCAATTTTTGGTTTAAAATTGTTCCCTCTAAATCTGTTATTACAGATTTATCATTTGCTACTTGCCTTTCCAATTTATCTTTTAGTGCTAACATTTGTTTTTCCATATTTAATCTTTCCTTGATTGCGTCTTCCTTTTCACTGACTATTTTTTGTTTTTCTTTTTCAACTAACCTTTTAGCTTCATCCGCTTTGCTCAAAAGAAGTTGAGAAGATGTTCGTACTTTTAAGATGGTTTGTTCTAGTAAGGCACTTTTAGAATTTTTCGCATCCAAATTTTTCCTTATTCTATCTAGAGACACCAAAATATCTTCTACGTCGCAATGAGCTGGAGATAATGCACTATCACCTACATTAGTAATTTCTAAATCTTTGATTTCAGTTACAATTATCTCTCGTTCATTACATAAATGAACTAATTCAGATACATATCTATTATTTTCTCGAGACGAATCGTCTGATTTTCTTTTAGTAACAGAAAGTTGTTCTTCCAATACTGCATTCTGCTGTTGTAGTTTTGCCAATTCCATTTTCATATTATGTGCAGCTTTTGAGTCTGTTAATTAAAGTAGAAATGTTATTAGTGTATTCACGAGATATGACTTTATGGCCACGTATCTGTGGAAAGTGGTGGGTTTGTGTCAAAGCTCGTCTACTGATATTGCTAGCCATTACCGACAGCTGACGATGTGGGATTATATGTAACCTCGACGTTGCGTCGCCTCGTTTTTAAAGACGGTGACGACCAAAAAGAGGAATATTCATAGGGCTCGTAGCTAGCTCAGTGTTCTGCAAACGATCAAAGCGTTAAGCATCTTACGCTACTGTTGGTCCGGATATGGGTGACTGTTTAGTTGTATTCTATCGACAAGTCTTTCTGTGATGCGGAAGGCACGTTAACTGATTGCTGCATTGGTCAAAGCCAGTAATAAAGCATGGGAGTTGAAACAGTCGGTAGCCACAGCCTGTTCCAATTCGATTTTTTGATAGTTTCTGTCTTATATGAAGTTTGAAAACTGATTGTGGTTGTACTTGGTTGCAAAATCTGTGAATGCAGTTCAAAATATAAATCTTAAAAAGTTAGGGAAGGTTTTGCTGTAACTACAACGGCTTAGGTTAATGTACTTGCCCCGTTTCAAAAATCCACCTGTATAGAATTTGTAATGTAAATATTATATTATAATTATGTAATTTAGAACTTACGGTGAGCTTCAATATTTTTAATTGAATCGATTTTTTGGAAGCCAAATTCATTTAAATCTTCTCCATTGGTAACAACTTCAATTAAATTTTCATGCAATTTCCTTACTTCATTTTCTAATTCATTAATGTGATTCTCTAAAATCGCTATTTTATCGTTCCGAGCCAGTACATCTTCACTAAGGTTAGCAATTATGTTTTCCTGAAATATCTCCAAAACTGAGGAAATGTTACGTATCTTATTTCTGACTATCTTACTAATAAATGTGAAAGTTTGTGATGCAGATGTGTAGATGCTTGTTTCTCTTTCATGCTTTAAAACGTATCTGTCTGGAATTTGGTACAGGGACACATTGTAGTCTGGCATAAATACATAGGCTTCTTTTTATTCCAGGAATAAGTTTCCACGTCGCTCCACGTGGAAACTTATATTATAGATAGGGAACAAAATTTACACGGTCGAAGCTGCACGCATCAGTTAGTATTATATATATTAGTAAATAATACTAACTAATGTATTAGTATTATATATCGTTCGGAATGACATACTAACCGACTCATCCAATTTGTCCCGTAAGTCACGAATCTTCCCCTGATTAACAAGCTTCTCTCGTCTCATTGTTTCTATCTCCTTTATAATATCCTTATAAGAATTGTCGGGAGAAACGGACGTTTTAATAAGCTGAAATTAAATATGCAGTAGGTTGACATAACTATAACTGAAACGTAGAAAATTTTATGGTCGTTACATATCTGACCGAATATCAAACATCGAAAACATCATTCATAATGGCTATCCAGTAATATTTTATACAAGTCGTGGCTTCTGAAATAAGGAGTAGGATGGATAATATAATCTATCAGATTTTACTAGGAATAACGCCCAGATGACATTTTTAACCAAGGATGAGTTGACAGAAAAGATTCAATTGGCGTATACGCGTATTCAGACTGTATTTTCAAACATTCAACCTATTGCTTTAGCTTACGCCTTACGCATAAAAAAGCAGGTTGATTGTTCTAATAGTCCGTTGAAGCACAGCACTTGAGTGACAGATATTTACGATGCATCACGCGATATATTTGTAACGACTCTATTTAATATTACATGAACGTCACCTCAGTCCTTGAACTGATTAAAGCCTTTTCTAATTCTTCACTATGCGATATTAAATTTTGACTTTGGTAATGTAATTCAGTATTTTCAACTTCCATCTTCTTCAAATCAGCTAGTTGTAAATTTAGTTCTGCTTGTAATTTCTCTTTTTCAACCTTCATTTTATCATGAGCCTTCTTTAAGTCATCAAATTCAACTTCTAATGTTTTGTAATACTTGATCTTATCGAGAAGTTCAGCACTTTCCTTTTTAATAACGTTTAATTTATCTTGAGTTCTCAAATTATCGTCCTGTAAGGTATGTATACTATTATTGGCAACTGTTTGATTTTCTTGCAACGATATTATTTGGGCATTAAGTTCCCGATTTTCCTCAATTTTTTTCTCTAGCATATCATACAAGTTGTTGAATTCTCTCTCTTTTTTACCATTGAACTCGTCTAGTATGACATTTTTTTCATAATGTAAGTCATTATATGCTTTTCTTGTATCTTGTAATTCTCGTTCGACCATATCGAGTTGTCTACATTGTTGCAATAAGTGTTCGTTATGAACTTTCATATTGTTTAATGATTGTAGCAATTTTTCCATTTGGTTCTTTACTTCAAGTAAATCTGTTTGGGCAGCATGCTTTTCAATAGTTAATTTTTGATATGCATCCCTTAGACATAATAATTCGTCTTTGACACTCTGAGATTCGTGTAATTTATCCATCAATTCATTACTTTCCCGTTTATTGATTTGAATAGAAAGAATTGCCTTTTCAAGTTCAATCCCTTTTTCCAAAAGTTCATTTTCAAGTTTTTTCTTGTCTTCAATTAGTTTATCATACGAATTTTGTAAAATTTTCATTCTGGTAGTTAAATTTTCGTATTCACTTAATTTTATCTTCAACTGACCACTTTCCTTTTGAGTTACTTCTAAGCACGTTTTGTATTGTTTATTTGCATCTTCTAAGCTATTGACGTTGCTAACAACGATTTTGTTCAGGTCACGAAGTCTTTGGATCTCTTGTAGTAACATGGAATTATTATTTTCTTTTAAGGTCAAGTGACTTTTAGAAGTTTTGGTTTCACTTCCTCTGTGTATCTCTAAAGGTTTCGGTAGATCAAAATTTGAGTATATAGCATCATCATAGTCCTTTACTTTTTCCAGTAATTCTTCACTTTCCTCTCTAGCTAATTGCAAATTTTTCAATACTTGCTGTTTTTCTCTTTCTAATGATGCTACACTCGTATTGTATTCATTCCGTAGCTCACAAATCTGTTTAGACAACTGTCTGTTTTTGCTTTGACTTTTTTCTGATTCACTTAACAAATTATTGATTTCTTGTGATTTATTATCAACCATTTTCTTCAAATTATCAACTGCCCTTGACTTTTCTTGAACATCTATGGAGAGTGTTTTGGTTTCTTTTAACAAACTTTCAGTGTACTTTTCCAAATAATCATTGCGTTGCAAAGATTTTTCATACGCACCTATAAACATACTATACATTATTTAAATCGCAAATTTAGGGTATATTATTTATATTGCAAATTTAGATCTTATTTTAAATTCAAACTGTATCTTATGGCCTTCGTTGAAACTCAGACAAATTGAAAAAAAAAATGGGTGAGTTTTGAAGATCTTCGGGTACAAAATAGTATAGTAACTGCCTCTGTGGCGCAGTCGTTGGCGATACCGCCTGCGGCGCTTGAGGTCGTGGGTTCGATTCCCCACCGGAGACCAATATTTGTGTGACCCATAAATGTTTGTTTCAAGAGTCTTGGTGTTTCTATGTATAATATGTATGTATGTATGTATGTATGTATGTATGTATGTATGTATGTATGTATGTATGTATGTATGTATGTATGTATGTATGTATGTATGTATGTATGTATGAACTATGTGTAATCTTACTAATATTATAAATGCGAAAGTTTGTGAGTGTGGATGTTTGTTACTCTTTCACGCTCAAACCGCTGAACGGATCGGGCTGAAATTTGGTACAGAGATACATTATAGTCTGGAATAACACATAGGCTACCTTTTATCCCGGGAATAACTTCCCAAATTTTACGGCAACAAATTTTACGCGGGCGAAGCTGCGGGCATCAGCTAGTATATTATATTAATATCCGTGGACTGATACCCATAACACAAGCAGGTTATTCCTAGCTTACTTTGGGATCAGATAGCGTTGTGTGAATTGTCTGTGAATATTTATTTATTTATAAAATAACACAATACATTTTTATAATATACTTACAGAAGATTACGGTAACAAGTCATACAAAATCTAAACGTTAACAATATTACTAAAGAAAATTGTCCGTCCGTCCATCAGTCTCTCTGTCAAAACACTTTTTCTCGTAAACGCGTGGAGGTATCAAGTTAAAATTAAAACCAATATATTTAGGTCTTTGGTCAATAAATAAATAAAAATGTGTATTACAACACTGTCAAGGGAATCAAAATAAATAAGGTACTTCACACTAACCTAGAACTATGAAATTTGCTAAGTAACATCTTCAGTTACCAAATTTCATAGTTCCAGGACCACGGGAAGTTTTTTTAAGTATCTTATTAATTTTGATTCCTTTGATAGTTTCGAAATATACATTTTTTTGCCAAACCCAAAAATCGCACAATTGCTGAATTTGACCTCATTTGAAATTGAAATAAACCTTACTTTTCCAATCTTCAAGATCACTTCTAAGTTCGGTGATTAATTTAAGTTGATCCTGATATTGTTGTTGTAGATTTTGTTTTTCTTCTTCGTTACAAAATAGTGCATCTTTTAAATTCTTGATTTGATCTCTATTTGATTCGACTTCATCAATTAATGCTATAGACGTACTTTCTGTCTCTCGTGCATTAAGCTGTAACAAAATGGGTATAATAGATTGTTCCTGTGCATAAATCCTACTGAACTAATATTATAGGTAAGCATAAAAATCGATTAGTTAATCATCTCTATGCTTGATTGTGCCTAATCGTCTTATCGATGTTCCTGATATGGTATGATCAATAGTATTATAAACTTAGTTTTAAATAGCCATTAGGTACTGTTCCAAAATACGCCATAACTTTTTTCAATAATATTAACTTTATTCACTTTCTTTCAACATCGCTCAGCAGGAGTATTATGTTCGTGACAACTACTTCATGGGACAACCTGCAGAAGCGTTTCCATTGCTACAATTACTTTGGAACAATTACGTGGTATTATTTCATTTTTTTCATTAGGAAGGGAAGGCTTGTAAATGTTGATATTTGAAATTGATCATTTCAGAAAGGATAAAATCAATATGCCTATGATACTTACTGTTTTATGATCGTGCTCCAAAAGTCTATCGATTTGTGTAGTCAAGCTCTTAATTTGTTGGCTTTGGCACATCATTCTGCAATCCGCTTCCTTGCACTTGCACAACAAAGCACTTTTTTCTTTTTCAAAACTAATAAGGGCCTCGTTTAGTTTTTTTTCCAAGCGGATATTTTCATTCCGCAGTTCATCGATCGTTTTAGATTTAATGTAATTAATTTCAGATTCAGCTTTAAGTTGTGTTTCTAAGTTGGCAGTTTCATCTGTAAGTATTAAATATTGCTCTTTTAGAGTATCAAGATCAGCTGATCGTTTCCGGTAATGTTCTTTTTCATTCCATAAGGAGTTATATTCCTTAATTTTTAATTTCAAGTTCTCAAACTCCTTCTCTAGTTCTTCATATTTATGACAACGGATTACAAAACATTCCTTTTCGTGTTTCAGTGATTCATAACAAGTCATTAAATCATCGTAATTTTCTTGTAACTTTTTTAATCGTTCCAAATTCTCTGTATCAATATTATAATCGTGTAAGATATAAACGTCGTCTAACACATCTTTTTCCTGATTAACTGAAAAACTTTCTTTGCTCAGAATTTCTTTCATTTCTTCGTTTTGAATAATGTCGGCGACAAGATGTGCTCTTTTGTTATCGATACTAGGTTGCGACAGTTCAGATGCAGTAATAGCATAATTTGTTTCAATACGAGTCGTCACTTCTGTACGATAACATTCACAATCGTACCCAGAAGGCTCTGATGTGAATTCTTTGTTACATGGTGCTATTAACGCAACGCAAAACTTTTCCAGAACTTTAAGTTTAAATAGAATTTTTCCTTTTATGTCAATGCAACGAGTATCTTTGCCCGCAGTCTGCAATCATAGGTATATGTCAGATTAGAAAAAAAATGTTTGTTTTGCATCTGATATCAATCTATCAAAGTATAGGTCAAACGACTGAACGTATTTGGCTCAAATTTGGTATAATGATTATTATACCAGCAGTGGACTTCAATCGGCCAATAACCGTATAACGTCCACGGCTAAGATCGCCACAACGTTCGGTCTTGTACCGCCCGTATCTAACAGACCAAAGCAAGTCCTCTGGCCACCTCTAACTTTCCATTTGCTATGCAGGTTTGTTGGTTACCTATATCAATTTTCGTATATTATTATTACGGGCGAAAGCGCGTAGCATGATTTATATTAAATATTGCTAGCCTAGCTATGAATAATGATGTTACAAACCAGTAAATTTAGATATTGCCTGTACTTATCATTTTGGCAGAGGATACCGCATATTTTTTCCAAGGCTGTATATATGTGGGCGTAGATGCAATACGGCTCGCAAACGTCATTTTCCATTACCTATGGGTTTGAACGTAAAAATAAGAATAATGATGATTATGTCATTAATCACTATTTCCTGTAATAAAAATTCAATACTAACGGCGATTGTGTTTTTCATTGCGTTTAATTTTGCGTCTTTACCTATGATAACATCCTGCAACTCATCTATTCTTGGGTCGGTAGCGACTGAAATTAAAAAAAACTTGAGAGGTGTCAAGGGACACCCGGATGGAACGAAGTTCCTTTCGATTAAAGTGAAGGAATTGTAATAAAATTTTATTTTGATTTTAAAATTTATTGTAAGCAAAAACAAAAACAGAAACAAAAACAAAAAGAAAACAAATATATAAAAAAAGTGAGTGCGTGCAACCTTTACGCGCGACTGAAACTGAACAGAGCGAAACACCTATTTGCTTTGGTGTTGCTCGTAGAGTTCATGTTCATCCCCTGGCTAGCACTAGCACTACCACTATCACTACCACTACCACTATCATTACTACTATTACTACCACTATCACTACCACTATCATTACTACTATTACTACCACTATCACTACCACTATCACTACCACTATCACTACCACGATCACTACCACTATCACTACCACTACCACTATCACTATCACTACCACTACCACTATCACTACCACTATCACTACCACTACCACTATCACTACCACTACCACTATATTACTACTATTACTACCACTATCACTACCACTATCACTACCACTATCACTACCACTATCACTACCACTATTACTACCACTATTAATACCACTATCACTACCACTATCACTACCACTATCACTACCACTATCACTACCACTACCACTACCACTACCACTACCACTATCACTACCACTATCACTACCACTATCACTACCACTATCACTACCACTATCACTACCACTATCACTACCACTATCACTACCACTATCACTACCACTATCACTACCACTATCACTACCAAAAGTGTCGTCACAACTTTTCGTGAGAATTGTTTCCGTCTAGCCCCCTTTCACAACGCGCGATAAGGAACTTCGTTCCAAAACAAAAACAAAAACAATAATTAGTGAAGGAATTGTAATATTTTTTTTTTTTAATTAATAATAATTTGTTTTTTATTATTAACCCCCATTTTATTACCCCCCTCCCCCCTCCCCGTTTCCCCCCTTTCCCCGTCCCCCCTCCCCCTCCTCCCTCCCCCTCCCCCTTCCCCCCCTTCCCCCATATTACCCCCATATTAAAGGAGGGTAGAGGTACCTCTACCCTCCATACTATAGCAAAAACATATAAACGGCCGAATTGAGTAACCTCCTTTTTTGAAGTAGGTTAAAAAAGTGTCGTTACAACTTTTCGTGAGAATTTTTTCCGTCTAGCCCCCTTTCACAACGCGCGATAAGGAACTTCGTTCCAATATTTGTGAAAATAGTTCAGTTTATTACCAAAATTAAAGCTAGTTGTATCAGATTGCTCGATTGTCCTGAACCAATGAAGGTAGGTAAATACCCATATTAAAAAGTATTGTTTGAAAAATTTCCTCACGACTCATGTAAACCAGTTTTAATCTACAGGGCGCCGCCGCCGAGGCGATGAATGCGTGGACGGAAATTTACCATCGGCAAATCCCGAGACAGATGATGTTTCACCTGCCAATATCGTCCACGCATTCGCGTCGTGTGGTCTTGAATTGGGGCCCAGCAATAAACCAAGACTAAAGATGTAGGTACCTACTTAATACCGAGTTCAAACTCTGTAATGCAATGAAAGGTAAAAGTATAAGCATTGACACCCGCGTCGAAATTGACCAGAAGATAAATTGAGGGATTTGGAAAGAAAGAAAAGAAACTCTTACGTGTTCCGATGTCACATGTACAAGACATGGTGTACTGGGCGGATTTAGCTTCTGTCATTGGGGTTGCCTGTTCCTGTTTACAAAACAAGAGGTTAGTTATAAATAATAAGAAAAATACGTGTTAAGAAGGATCCAATTATTATTGATCCTCAACATGTATTTCTATGACCTTCAGTACCTATTTGCTGCAGTTAACTTAGAACTCTCATCACGATCACTATCGCTTTTAACTCTTTTTGGTTAAAGTCGGGTACAGATTTTGTAACAGTTAACTGCTGTTCATAGAAATGACAAAGTCATTAATTAGGTACTTAGTCATCATGTTGAAGTTACAAGTGCGATACTATAGCATTCGTGAATATAAACCTTTCTCAGATTTCAGGTATAGTAAGTTCAACTCATCTGTGCGCGCGGCCCTATGTGTGGGTAAACCTCGTATGAACACAGTGACTTCGTGTGCGTGACAAGAGGTACAGTGAAGTACAAAATACAAAAACACTAGTTTAACTAAAATAAAAAACTCAAGGGGTGAAATGTATGTTAAACATATTAATATGTTTTGCTGCTAAAATAATAAAATTGAGGAAATTTAGGATTCGCTGATCTCTACAAGGTTAATTATAAATTCAGATTCCATATCAAAATGTCCATAGTATTCTTCTTCTTTGTATTACGCCACATCTCTTCATCAATTTGACCTTAACGTTCGTTAATAATTTCATTATTCCTATCACATTTTGTTCGATGCTATGCGAGGCATGATATATTTTTTTAATTCCCCCTACATTTTCGATTGCGTTTAGCTCAGGATGATACGGTGCCGCAGTGGTAGCCGAAGAACTTTTAAGCCATGTGGCTAAAAAATGTCATCAATCTTATTACAAACTAGCTGACCCTTGCAACTTCGTTTGCGTCACATAAGGTGTACGAAAGGAGAGGTATTTCTTCATCAGACTCATCAAGTAGCGTGTAAAACTGCCCTGCCCTTAGAACGCCCTCCAATTAAAATTTTCAAATTATCTTCCAATTGTACAGACTCTAGACCCTCCACAGTTTTTTTAGATGTATAGAGTACCTATGGTCTTTTTACTTTTTAAATCAAGTCATACACTCATACTTATAGAATTCGGAACTTCACGCGAAATACTATTTACTTACATTCTACCGACGTTTCGAGCACGTTGCAGCGCCCGTGGTCGCGGTTGGACTGAGGCGAGGATCGACAAAAACCACGAAGTTATTTCTTGTCGAACTACCCTCCGCTGCGCGTTGTTATTACAACGAAGGATAAGGCCGGCGACACACTACACTCACTACGCCAGTTTTAATTGGCACAGTTTTACGTTCAAGTTTATTAATCACTGAATTCCACATCCCGGAGAGCTTGTATCCATCATCCCTATTGAAATTTTTGTGTTTTCTGATTTCAATGGCTTCACGCACCATACGTGGATAATAATGGCGATCAGTGGAGAGGACTTTCGGTTGGTGAAGTTCGATCCAATGATTAATGCCCGAATCAAAGTGTTCTGCTATTGCCGATTTGTTCAACTGACGATTTTTTACAGCTGCAGTATGTTCTTTGACCCTTTCCGCGATGGTCCGCTTGGTTTGGCCTATGTAGGAACTACCGCAGCTGCAATCTACTTTGTAGACACCTGGTGTTTGCAGAGGAATGATGTCCTTTGGTGTTCGCACGTACCTAGCCACTTTGGTTAATGGTTTAAAGATCGCCCGAATGGAGAACCGCCGTAAACACGACCCGATCTTGTCCGTTATTCCCTTTATATATGGCAGATAAGCTGGATGGCGTTCCACCTCCGGTCTCACTCTCCTCGGTGCACGTTGTGCCTTTCTACTACTCGCTGCATACCCATTCATCTTCAGTATCTCCTGAAACATAGTCTAACTCCTGCTGTAAATGCTCAGGGTCGCAGAGGTCATTGGCTCGCTTGATGAGCGTGGAGCTGACTGATTTCAAATGAAGTGGGTGATGATGCGAGAAGGCGTGCAGGTATCTGTTTGTGTGAGTGGGTTTTGCGATACACAGTGTGGGCCAAGGAACCGTCTGTTCTCACCATCAATTTGACGTCAAGGAAAGGCAATGACCTGTTGTCATACAGTAGTAGTAGTCAAGTCATACAGTAAAATTATTGTCATATTTACTGTATAAGCAATGTTTTTTCTGTCGACCATCATCTCTGCATTTCTATTTTTTTCTGCATTAGGATTTGGAGCTCTATCATTTTTCGACTATTCTGTAGGCCTTTATAAGTTACACAATTCTACCATACATTATTTTGTTATGACTCGGCAACGTTTTCGTTAAAAGCTCCCGTACACCTGATTTTTTTCCGACATCTCCAACTAATATCGTTATATTTTAGTCAATGTCCAACAAACTCAACAAATTATATACGCAAACCGTTCTCAAGAATCATTGGTGATCTCAACATGAAAATCAATGCAGTAGTTTTTAAGTTTGTCGTGAAGAACTTTGTTTTATAATAATATATATGTAGTGATAAAAATATTAATTACATCGAATTGACTCATCAAAAATATTTATCTGACTTCTTAAACATTTTCTCCGTGAAGAACTAGACATTTTCTTTAACGACTGTACCCATGGTATTATCACTTAGAACACTGTGTAATGGATTATAATGTAACCAACTTACACAGGATGTCAACATTGCAGTTACATTGAGAATTGTCATGATATTTAATTTTGTTTCATTATAACGTAAGAGTTGCCTTCAAAACGTGGTAGATGACGCTGTATGCTTTTTGTTTATTATAATTTTTATTTCGCGGCCTCGCAGAGAGTTTCCTGCAAAGACTGCTTGGCACCGCTGGTGTCGTCAATAAGTCGAGTAACGTCTCTATCTCATAATAAACAAATGTACTCTGTGAAGACGGCTGCGTCACTGGCACACAAATGAAAGCTGTATAATTACTAGCGTACGCACACATAGCGCCGCGCGCACTGATGAGTTGAACTTACTATAACAACGTTGGAAGACACTTGATAATAGGAATTCCCTACTATGTTACAAATTGTTTTTATGAAATGAAAGTTTCGATCGATAAAAGCTCGTATGTTTAGGTTCTGATAGTGAATGTTATTTCTAAAGTTATAATTATAATAATACCTCTTGGTCGTACATCAGGGGTATAATCTGCAAAGAAAACTGTATTAAGTAGGTAAGTATATGAATAAATAGCTGGACACCTAAACATTAGAGTTAATCAAATAAAGATATAAACAACATCCCATGAATTTTAAATATGGAAAAGAATTGGTTTCGAGCAGGATTCGAACCTGCATCCTCTCGCATACCGTGCAAGATGCTTAACCACTTAGCCACCGATACCTACTCGGAACCAACCAAATTTTCCACCTTATAATACGTCTTGGGGCGACGTAGGCGCCATCTACCGGCACTTTTTAGAAAGTTACGCGTTACGAATGTATGGAATTGCACCTATATTCAAACCAATTCTTTTTCCATATTTAAAATTTATGATCAGTTCGCGTACTACGAGTAATTTTTGCTTATCAAAAATTATCTTCAGCATGTGCTACACGGTTTCAAACGGTGGTTTCAAACGGTGGTTTAAAACAGTGTAGATAGTAGTTTTTAGCCAAATTTCGGTTGACCTTTAAACGCCCTTGGCAGCAAGGCTTGCGTTTGAAACCACTGGTAGAAGCGTCGCGTTGGTTTGAAACCGTCTAGCCGCTTGTTTGAAACCTCGCCAACGACAGTCTCGATGCAGCGGCGAGCGCAGACAGACGCACGCAACGACTCAGAAATAAGTGCGTGGGATATTTTAGCCACAAAATTAAAAGATATTGACCTAACGGCCACCGCCGCGTCTGAAAAAAGCAGATAGACAATCTAGCCTTTCTCCAACAGATATAATATCTGGTCTCTTGTTTGTGTCTTTTTTACCTATAAATGGCCTCACCTTGGAAAAATGGCCTTCTTTATCCATTCTTAGAAAGTTAAATACTTACGTCATCAAAGTCCAGTACCTAGGTTAATTAAGTTCATATGACTAAGGGTTAATCTCTCCTTTAACCATCGCTTCATTAAAAGAGCAAGAACCCCAACTTTTTGTTCCTAAAATAGGTAAGGCGCCTGGACGCTATTGTAGTGAATATACGGTGCGAGCGTAGAGACGTCCTATTCACGCAACGTTCTATAAAACACTGATGGTTTCAAACACGTTTTAAACCGTGTAGCCGGCAAAGCGAAAATCAGTATTTTCTGTTTCAAACCACCGTTTGAAACCGTGTAGCACATGCTTTAACATCACATGAAATGCGGACTTCAATATTACACCCGTTTCATGAAACATGTGGTTCCGTAAAAAACGGCAAAAGCATCAAGTTTGTTGTCCCCCTAAATATTGTATTTTTTTGTTGTTACAACGGCAACAGAAAAACATAATCTGTGAAAATTTCAGCTCTCTAGTCATCACCGTTCCTGAGATACAGGCTCGTGAGTCTCGTGATAGACAGACGGACAGCGAAGTCTCAGTAATATGGTCACGTTTTTACCCTTCGGATACGGAACCCTTAAAAGTTGCCAATGTTAAGCTTTTACCACTAATCATAGTGGCAATTATATAATTTCCCCGTTTCTTGGTGGTCATACTGGCATTTAACGCTTAACTCTACTTCCTTTATACAACACTCTGATGCCCCGTGGCTTCGCCCGCGTTCCATTTCGGTCCCACAGTCCATAGAAACATATTCCAGGTATAAATAGTAGCTATGTGTATTCCAGATCAGTCCATCGCTGTACTAAATGCGGCGGGATCCGTTCAGTGTGATGGGGTAACAAACGTGCTAACAACTTAACAAACTTAAGAAATAGACAAAATGCCATCGCGATCTATTCTGTAGATCTAATAAGATACACAGTTCCACCATATTCTGTTTGTTGTGGGGTATAAGCAGCATTTTCGTTGGAACTGCCTATTTTCGACAACAATGTATAAACAATCTTTACACATTATATAAGTACTAAAACTTTCGAGATCATTCTATCCATTGTATCATGAAAAACGGTGCAACAGTTTTCTAATTTCATAACGAACATACAGCTACGAAGGACTAAGTCCTATAAGATGTATCGATATCATACAAGGAAGCCTTATCTACGAGGCTACACTTTCAGAATTGGACGATGCAAATGTAACAGATAGACAATACCTTTATATTCAAACTTTTTTGAATGGTTCAAAGAAAATACAGAAATATATATTACCTCATCTCCATCGCCTCTGGATTTTCCGGTCTAAAACAAACAAAAAAATAGGTACAATATAATAAGATAAATGTACATCAGATACATTTTATGCTAGTCATTTATATAAGTCCCTACATTACATACCATTACAGTGCACGGTACCTAACTTGGCAAGATTTTGGAGTGAGCGGAGCACTTTTTTGAGTAAGTGGAGCCCTTTTTTGTGGTCTCACTACTCCTTGCCAAGTTAGATGCCGTACACTGTACAATATCTGCAGGATACATAATCAGTTCGTACAGATTTGTGTCGAAGTCTTATTGACTCAAGCCACACGGCACTGCTATGTCCCAAGGCGCCTGGATATGCCTAACCGATGACGTCCTCAGGGACACAGCAATATAGGTAAGGAATATCAAATTATGTACTTCCAACACAAACGACGTCAGCAACAATGACGGCACTTTGAGATGATGGGAGTCCTACTAACGTAGAATTGACGTCTTGGAATGATTGCGAAATAAGTCATTAGCTTTTTCAGTTTGCCAACGAGAAGTGATGCAACGTTCACATCACTTCAGCCAGTTGCGCTTCCACAACCAAACGTATAATATCGTAGAGATTGTCATAGGCTCCTGCTTACCCAGGTTAACCTAGGTCTTAGTTTACTCCAATGTTCTTTATCATTTCACTTCTTGCCTTTAATCTTCTCGTACTTTCATGCAATTTAACCCTTTTATATCTACCTACTCTTAACTCTTACTACTTTTTATCGTCGCAATATTGGTTCCAGTTTCATCTGAAACCTAAGAAGTGTATTTCCCTTCTTCTGATCAGTCGCTTCCATCTTCCATCCAGTGAAGATAAAAGATTATTGTCAGATGTGGATGCGACAGGGGTTACCGGTAAGACACGCATGTGCTATAACATTGATCATATTTGGTTCTGTTGTGGTAACAATAGAAAATCCACTAACCTGAAAAGTTTCTGATTCCAGCGCCTGCAAAATAATTAATAACTTTTAGCTAGTTGTTCATGTATCTTAATAGAAGCTAATGACCGCGGCTCCGCCTACTTATCTTTATATAAAACCGTGAAGCAAATCTTTGAACCCTTTGAATGCCTGTATGAGAAATCAAACACAGCGTCATCTAGCCCAAATTAACCTATTGATACCTTTTTTTGAGCGATCTAGACAATTTTGATAAACATACTTATTAATTAAACATAAGGTTCATCATCACGCCTTTATCCCCGAAGGGGTAGGCAGAGGCATATTATATACCCACATTTCACCTTTTTATAATCTGTCCCACGTAATACGTTGTGAGCCGTATTGCCGTGTTTAAATGGACAGGCGCAGGTTGTGCCTGCCTGCTGTTGAAATAAAGCCTTCAACTTGGCTTAACGACTGCCATTTTACTGGCAACCGGGACCAACGGCTTAACGTGCCTTCCGAAGCACGGAAACGCTCAAATAAATTAATTAAACAAACGCTCAAATAAATTAATTAAAATTAAACATAAACATACAATATTATAGATAAAATTACACACAGACAAGTCAAGAGTAATAACAACAGCTTGTCTGAAAATTCTGAAGAACAAGCAGATGATTTCCAGGCTTTGTTGTCCAGCAAATAATCATTAACTGCATAATAGCCATATTGAATAACGCCACTTGTACTGATCCAAGACATTTATTTATTTTACGTCTGACCGGGTTTCGCCTTTCGGCATTTTTAAAGGCAAATTAACATTTGAAAATGCCGAAAGGCCAAGCCGGTCAGGCTTAAAATAAATAAATGTTGTGAAACAGTACAAGTGGCGTTGCTCAATGTGTGCAACAGGTTCTAGAACGTACCATCAATCAACAGTATAAATATCACCAAAATGGTCGTGTCGGGAGCCCATTAAAAATTGTCTAAGTTGTCTTTTATAAGAATGGCGCCACATTGGCATCAGAGTAATTATAAAAAGATAGTTGTTATGAGTAACCTATTGTGTAAATTTGTTTATACTAACTAAAGATTTAGAATTTTATGTATGACTAGCTGACCCGCGCAACTTCGTTTGCGTCACATGAAAGTGAGAAAGAGAGTGGTATAGTATTAATATATTAAGTAATATAATCCCGTCGCGTGTCTTAAATTTATTAGAGAGGTGTGGTAGGTATTAATATTTAAAGTGATATAATTTTTCCCGTCGCGTCACGTCGCTTATATTCATTACCATAAGAGTTGACCCGCACAACTTTGTTGAAATATAATGTTTCCCGTCGCATTTATTTTTGTCCAGTTTTTGGTACAGAACTCATCGTGTGCGAGTCCGACTCGCACTTGGCCGGTATTATCTTTCAGTTGACTGAATCGAATATCGTCGAGTTGCCTCGCTCATATTTACAAAAATATTTGGAGGGCTATTGTAAGTGAACAATAAAAGATAGGCATATGCTGTTCAGGCCTTTTTTTTGTAACTGTTTAAAAGGAAAAAAAATGAAGTACACATTTTTTACGTAACTTTAACCATTTACGCAACGTACGCAATGGAAGCTCTCAAAAGAAATAAATTTTCCCCGTTCTCAAAACATTATTCATGGCTGCTCCGCTCCTATTTGTCTTAGCGTGATGTTATCTAGCCATTAGCCATCCCCAATAAATGGACTATAAAACTGTGAAATTATTTTTGAAATGCAACCAGTAGTTTCTGAGATTTTAGCACAAACAAACTCTTCAGTTTGATAATATTGTGAGCTAACCTTAAAAGAAAGACAAATTAGGTTATTGTGAGCGAACCTTTAAAGATAGACATATGCTGTTGCAGACTTTTTTATAGAACTTTTTAAGAACAACATTTTTTTAATACACAACTTTTACGTAACTTTAACCATTTAGGCAGCGTACGCTTCGGAAGCTCTCAGACCGTAAAAATAATTCCCTGTTTTCGAAACATTCTTCGTTGCTGCTCAGCTCCTATTCACCTTAGCGTGATGTTACATAGCCTATAGCCATCCTCAATAAATGGACTATCAAACTGTAAAAGAAGTTTTGAAATCGAACCAGTAGTTCCTGAGATCCTAGCGTTCAAACAAACAAACAAACAAACAAACAAACAAACTCTTCAGCTTTATAATATTAGTATGGATATGGATATGCCATGTAATGTCATCTAGGTGTAGCATAATTTAAAGAGTTTTTTTTTCTTCTTTATCAATAGAATATTTCATATTATAATTGCCTATCTATGGAGGCTTGTTATTAGCAACATATTTACCATCCATGTATGTTATTAGTCTGTAAGCCTTCTTCAACAATAAACAAAAAAAAAAATATCTGCACAATAGCCCTCGTGGTGCAGTAAGTGCTCATCGCAAAAAGGGATTGTAAAAGGTACGGTAATCACTAGACCAAGAGGATAGTCAACATTTAAATAAGTAGGTATTTACCTCTGTAAATCCGGATAAGTCTAGGTCAAGGCACTGAAAGAAATAATAACGACTCATTAATATCTTGTAGTAAATGATACCTACATGAGATCGCAAACAGTTTTGCCTTTTGATCTCCAAACTTAGCGTTTAAAAAGTTTAACATGATTTAAATTTGTTTTTAAAAGCTTTTCGTTATTAATGAAAAATGGTTTTTTTATATTCAGCACGCCAAATTGACGTCGCCACCAGCCTGATGGAAAGCCGTGGCTCATCTAGCAATTGGGGGCCACTCTTGACAGTGGTCCTCAAGTTGGCGGCCCTGTGATGTGCCTCTTCACGCTCCTCAAGGAACGATCTTTTGAAACGCTCAGTTCTGGCGACGATTCTAAACTACGATGGTAAAAATAAAACATTGAAGTTACAATAATACTTATTCACCAATATCCAAACTGAGTCTATAGTAAGGAGTAGCCTGGAAGTGGCTGTGGCGAAATTTGGGAGAGGTCTACGTCCAGCAGTGGACTACCATAATAATATTGGTTATGCAAACATGTGAAACTGATACTAGGTATTTCATTTTGTATGTAGTCGCGAACAAGCTATTGCTGATATGACGGGCGCGACTGTTGGAAGTAAATAAAGGCTGAGGAGACGCCCTCATCACCACCAACCGACTCTTGTGTTCCGTCAGCGCGATGCTATCAGTATACGTGAGCATTTATAGAGGCTGCTCGTATCTAACTTTAAGTCAGATAGAATGTCTAATACCACAACTTCAAGTAGATACCTAATCGCGGTCCTAATCACGTTTTTCAATTTTTGATCTTCGTAGACCTGCATCATGTAAATCTCGCGATCGTAGTGTCTAACTACTATTATAGTAAAGAAAAAACATTCATTCGTTGCTATTGTTGCCGACAAGGTGCAATATTAATCGTTAATCGGAGTCATGTCTTTTTCCTTCTTAGCGCCTAACTCGTAATTCGTAAAATGTTTCCATATCGTTGATCGAAGAATATTTCCGACTAGTCGAACTAGTCGAGAAAAGACCAGCCTGCAATATATAGGCGGTGGCGGTGATTCAAACAGCGACGATGTCCCTTTGTTTGCTTCTATGAAAAGTTAATGAGTGGAAGTGGAGTACATTTACTTTAAGATATGGATATATTCCGCAAAAGACAAAATACCTGACAAAATAAGATAAAATAAATAAATAATAAAATAAATAAGTTCTTATAAAGTTATTCTCACCATGTCATCCAGTTCCTTATTAGCTGCTCTTATTGCCGCGTGCTGTAATAAAAAAAGATAATATACATAAAGAATATTCATCGATGAAATTAGGAGAATGTTACATTGTTCTTTACATATTCACTTGAAATATTGATGGGGACTGAATTGTTTTAGAATAGCCTTAATCTTTAAGCTCTTTTATGATTAAGCCAACACGCCCGTTTAGAATTACCCTCACATTCAAAGAAACCCTTGAATTCTAGGTTTTGCGAAAGTTGAGATGCCTTTAATTCCCGAACTACAAAACCCTCAACATTGAAACTTGTGTGAAACAATCCTTAAAGTACTCCCTTTATAACACTGAAAAAAAATTTTTGGACTCGCATCACGCGTTGAGAAATTACAACTGAAAAACCATTTTATCTTTCATCCCCTCTCCCGCAGGAACCGCGCAAAACTTTGGGATCAAAAGTATCTTAGAACCTTCCTCGGACTATAAGCTTCAAGTGTACCAAGTATCATTTAAATCGGTTCAGTAGTTTCGGCGTGATACTTATTCGGGATACAGACAGACAGACAGACAGACAGACATGAAAAGTTTAAATTACATTTTCGGCTTCAGTATCGATTAGAGAACGCTCTCCAAATAAAATTTTCAAAATATCTTCCATGTACAGACTCTCGACCCTCAACAGTTTTATTATAAGTATAAGTATAGAATTGCTTCATTGATAATAAACAATGTCTAATTTCTTTACTTACAGCATCAGCAATTTCACACTTTTGAGCACATGAAAGTTCTAGTTGATCATATGCAGTCAACATTTGCTCAAACTCTTCAATTTTCTGCTTCAGCCTAGCGATCTCCGCATTCTTCGCAACCATCAGAGTTTCAACAATTACATTTGTTGGCACGTACTTTGGGCGTATCGTTTCATTGTTTCTTTTGATAATTTCCACTAGATGCTCGCTCTTGTCTGAGCAGAAGTGGGACCAAGCTCTTGCATCCGTGCATGAAGCATACGCCTTCAGCTTCCCTTCATTTCTCGCCGGTAGATCGAATAGATCGTATTCGTTGAACACACGTTCCCTCTTTGTTATGAACGACATATTGATGCCAACTGTCTTTTCTACTTACAATAGTATAATAGTATTTCTCTAAACATAAACATGTATATAAAAATATGCTACTTTTCTCCGCCATTCATGTTACGCATATCGGTACGATTTATATTATTTTGTTTTGCTTTCAGACTTACGACAAAATGTGTATAACGAAATATATCAAATATTTTGAAAATGTCAACTGAAATCTAGACGGAATGGTGACGTCAAATAGAATGTCAAATTTGAATACTTTTTATTGTATCCATGACCAGTATTTATCCTATCTTTAAAGAAATTTTTAGTAATGGTGTGCAACCACGGAGCAAATTTGCTCCATGTGTGCAACCATAAGAATATGGAAAACGGGAACGAATTCTTGGTCAAATTAAACAGCAATTTTTCATTCGTGACTAATAATAGAGACAAATCCAGCCCAGACCGATAGGGAACAAAATAGAAACAAAGCGAGAAAGTCTATAGGCAGTAGGAACACATTTATGAGTCATCATCAATCTGATCATCTCACGACTTCCCTAGGGAAATTGGGGTATAGCTGCATCTAGGCAATGTTAATTTCAGTGATTTAACCTACCACCTAGGCTGCATGCAAATACCTGGCCTGGTGGCCACAGTGGTGTCTAATACGGACATCAAGTCCGGGAGGATCAAAGCGCCGCCAACCTCTCCTGACCCCACCAGTAGCATCCCTACCTATATATATATACCTATATATATATGAGTACCTAATATGAGATAAATACTTGTCTTCAGGGCAAGAACTTCCATTACGTGTTTCAGGATTGTAGTACCTATTGAGTTAGTTCGATCACTTTCGGCTATGTGCTGCTGTTAGTCGGCCCACCAATTATAAATCTGGACAACAAAATGTACGTTACAGTGATATTGATTTTCCTGTTTTTGTAGGATAATTGGAATCACGAGTTATGTGTCTATTTGTTCCTGCTTTAAAGTTATTATTCCCTAGATAATGTTCGCAGCATCACCGGCATGAAATTCTGTTCCCGTTCCCACTCCCCATGGGAACGTTACCCAGGTTAAAAAGTATCCTACGTAGGTATGTTTTATTCCAGCCTATATTCTATTCCTGTGCCATATTTTAGGCAGACCCGTTAAGCCATTAAAGCGTGAAATAGTAATAAACAGTATAGTTACGTGTGGAAATTTTCATATACGCCACGCCGGGAGTCCCGGTTAAGCCCTCGGAAGGATGCTTTAGGATTCTCGACAGACTTTGACTATCACGCGGCCATACAGGAGTTTGGTTACTATCCCGCGTCTTTGGGAGTTGGTTCGGGTGTTCTCCAGCTCTTTGGGGCGTGAAGCGTGCTAAAAACTCTCAATTCATGCTGCTAATTTGAACTTGTCTCTCTAAGGATGGCGAGCAGCCCCCACGCCGTCCTCAGTCCTCCGGTCATGGAAGCCGATTGTCTGTCGGTCCCCCTTGCTTCAGTTGCGTGTGACTCTGAGATCTGGGTATTCTGCCATCGGACCTCGACATCCAAACATCCACACTCACCACTCCAAACTGTTACGAAGGAAGAAAAGTTCACACTAACAATAAGTATATTACGTAGGTAGGTAACTATATTGATGTAAACTTTTTGGGAGATTCATAATGAAACCTAATGTCTATGTGATTCATAGTGTTTGAGATAACTTTTGGACAAAAACGTCGTTGCAAGTTATTGGATTTCAAAATTATACGTCAATATTTATTGCTATTTAATATTAACCATATTTATGGTAAATTAATAAGGATAACAATTAGACAAGCACAAATGGCGAGAAGATATAAATACAAATAAAATTTTAAGATTCAATGAATCATAGCGATTATGCTCCATTGGATAGGTTAAGATTACTATCACGAAACGAGGGTAAGATCAAATCATATGAGTCTTGTTGTGATTTGAGAGCATGGAGTCATGATATTGGGAGACGAAACTATTACCTTAGAGAATGGATCAAGACTGATATGCCAGTTAGTGTAATACCTGTCAGTACTGTGATACATTTTGTGAAAGAAATGACGTGCACTAATAAAGGCAAGGTGAGGGAGAGTCTTAGATTACTTGTAGTAGAGAATTAGTTGACTTAAGATGTTGTGGCAATGCTTGGGGAACGTCTTTATCTACTCTATAAAGTAGTAGTACTAATGTATAAGTTTGTAGTTTACTACTTGAACGCAAGCTGTAAAGACACTTGATTCCTGAATAAGATTCCAGATCGATTGATTATTAAAATTAAAATTTAATAATGTAATTTACATCCTTACAGGTGCTCACTGAATCTAAGCTTAGAAGTTGTTACATCTGTTCGTCTATCTTACCACCAGTTCTCTAAGGCAGTATTCACTCAGTATTCTAGTATTTCTTCTATCAGTTGACCCGGGTGTTCTTTATTACATTTTTTTTTGTCTGGAGGCACTTGTTTCCCTTCCTTTAAACCCTTTGTTCTTCAAGCGGAGCATGATCGGTACATCATGGGCCACCGACTTGAGGACCACTTTCAGAAGCCGTATGAACTCTTAGGTGCTTAGCAGACGACGGGGCGAGCCCGTCTTTTTACCCTTCATGTGCGTTGGTAGTATAGGATTTGTTTAACGCTATCGTTTGCGGTGAAATTGACCGGCCCGGCCCGCCCTTCGTTTGCCTTAGAGTAGCGCCCTATCGCTAGATGTCACCACAGTTTTCCATTATGCGGTAGTTTGCTGTCAAGCTAGTATTAAAGACCTCGTATGACCAGTGGTTTTCCTTAAAAGCTGACTGATTGGTTTCTTTCTACATTGTAATCCGAATGTACCTGTTTTTTATTCTTAGACCACTCCTCGATGTCATCCGCGATGCAAATCGAAAGTTATACTCGAAAGTATTTGCAAATCTTGTAATGAAATGAAGGAATGTTTTAAAAATGAAATGGATTTTGATAAATATTTTCAAGAAGTAAGTTCTATACGGTTTTAAACATGCCCGTATTTTGTAAATAGTTTAGTCATCTAATAATACTAGTGAATACGTTATCCTTCTTAGGGGGAAATATCTTAAGGTTTAATAACAATAGGCATAATATTATTAAACAGCTCCGACCTGGTCCATAGGAACATGTCTAAATCGTATTGAAGTTTAATAACCTACTACTGATCTATAATTTGCATTAATCTTTTAGGAAGAATTTGACACAGGCCATTGGCCTTGCGAAACATGCTTGGAGGCACTGAAAAGTATCAAAATGTTTTGGACCATAATAATTGAAAAGCTCTTTAAAATTAAGATATCTAAAACAGACCCTGCAGCAACTCAAACAACGCATACTTACACCGACTGTGTACGTTGTGTGGCGAAGGTTTGGCAAACTGAAATGGTACAACAAGCCTTATTCGTTAGAAATATCACACATTTTCTTAATCGCAACTATTTGCCGTGGAAAATCGGCAGTACAACGGATAATCACAGTTCTCCTATAAATTTTAACTTAGATGGACGTGATAATGTAAGCAAATATAAAGATCCTATGACGTCAGTAAGCAGACTAAATCTGAAATCTAGCAGAGGTGTAATTAACGTTAAATGTTCCAAGTTTACTGAAGCACGGGGTATATCAAATGCTAACACAAATACTCGCCGTCTGAAAATAACAGCTTCAAACAGTCGAAAAGTTAACAAGCACATACTATGGAAACAGCAAACTGCTGATGTAGGCTGTGAATGTACAACTTTAAATGATGAAATTGCAGCAATCAAAGCTAATTTCAATAATTTAAAAGAGAAGTCACATAAGCAAGATGCCGAAATAGAGAAATTAACTGTAGAAAACGACTCCTTAAAAACGAAATTGCAAAGTACTTGCAAAGAAAATTGGTGGGATTCTGGTTTACACACACCGTCAACGACGAGGATGCCGGAAAATATAACGGGTATTGAAAAAATGCCAAAACCATATGAAGTTTATGAAGAAAATTGTTATGTAACCCCAATCAAGCATTCTGAATCCACTGATTCAGAAATAATAATAACCATGAAAAATTGTAAGAATGAGGTAATGCGTTTTTCTACATAAAGCGTAACAAATAAAAAATCAGGAATTTTATGTCATGTTATTTCAATCTTTCTAGAGTTACAAACACATTTCGTTGTTACAAGTTCTTCACAAAACTAACGCCTCGGAGTTGATGATGTCATGTTCTAATGATTCCAACTGCAAGAAGGAGGACCCTTTGTTATTGCTGGCAAAAGGTAGATAAATGTTTTACCCAGGGCCGTCTTAACCGGGGGTTCAGAGGCGCGGCCGCACCCGGGCGCCGAGCCCGAGGGGGCGCAGGTCGAGCTCTAAACATTTCGATATTTCCTTACCTAATTAAACATTAACTCATAAGTACAATATTAACGCCATTCCTCTGTTTCGTAAACTAACGTCAAATAATCACCTACATGCATATAAATATAGGCATCACCCATATTTAATTACCATTGGTTTTAGCAAGTAGTTTTGCGCGCTAAGCGATGTTGGCTACATTAACGCCAGTTAACGCCATCTCATTTCGCGGGCATTCATCTAAAAAAATTAGGGCTTACACTTTGATTGCTTTACACATTATGTATAAATAATATAAAATTTACAACCAAAGCATATTTTGACACCGATTTTAAAGATAAAAAATCTATTTCTGGCTATTATTTTCCGTTTGCATAGGTAGACAAAAAACGCCTTCATTTGCGGGGTTTCGTCTTTTTCTAAACTAGTCCCCTTAAACCCCCATTGTGTGATTAGGTTCAACCTCCATCTTGTGTTTCTTGAATTAATCCACTCTAACGGCGTTGTGACGGTCTTCTCTCGTTTTCCATAAATTCATTTGCACTAAAATGTAATAATGTTTGCCTTAACAATTCAACAGTGATAACTTTTATTTGCCATAAAATGACTTTCTATAACAACATAATATCATAATAATTAGTTTCCATAAGTAACACATCTCATAATCGACTCTTGACATAATCAAAATTTGATACATATATATATACTTATGGTCACGCCCTTATCCCCGAAGGGGTAGGCAGAGGCATATCATATGCCCACATTTCACCTTTGTATAATTTGTCCCACGTAGTAGGTGGTGAGCCGTATTGCCGTGTTTAAATGGACAGGCGCAGGTTGTGACTGCCTGCTGTTGAAATAAATAATAAAATTTGATATAATTATGAAAATAATGCATAATATTGTTAGGTCGAAAATTCGAAATTAATTATTCTTAACACCCCGACTCAGTGCAATCCGACTCGGATAGGTTAGGTTAGAAGACTAAGGCGGATGCGAAGCGAAGCGAAGCTCCCGCCTTAGTCTTCGTGGTTCTTTTTTAAACCACCCAGAAGTAGGAGCCCCGCAAAGCGGGGCTCCGTCAAGCTTGGTTAGTAGACGCCATTATGAGGTTTAGTTTTAGGTTTAATTGTGAATAAAAAATCTGTGTCGTATAAATTATCTTTATTTTATTATGGTGAATAAAAGTTATGGAAAATGGCATTATTGAAAACGAAAATTATGGCAAATACATTTATTGATTTACATAAATTATTATGACACTTGATCGATTATGACCAATGGAATTAGTGAAAGTCATTTTATGTCATTTCACGATTATGGCAACTGAAGCGTTATTTCTAATGAAATTATGGCATATTAAATTATGGCAAACATTAGTAAGCCCGTTGTGACCTTAATGTAGCCAAAGCGCATTGTTAATGCCTTAATTATCGAGTAGTTGGACATCAACATTAATGTTAACGCAGGTGGAGCAGTAGCATTATATATATAGACTAGCTGACCCGCGCAACTTCGTTTGCGCCACATAAGAGAGAGTATTACTTGTTTCCGTCGCATTTACTCCCGTAGCGTCTCGTCGTTAATATTCAATACTACGTGATAGCGAGAGAGAGAGAGATAGAGAGAGAGAGAGAGAGAGAGAGGGAGAGAGAAAAAAGGTTTCTCGTCGCGTGTATTCCCGTCGCATTATTATTAAGAACAATTTCGTTTATGAAAGAGGTATCCCGTGGCATTATTGTAGAAAAAAATTGATTGCCATGCATGCTAACTCGCAATTTTTTTTAAACTTTTTTAAGAGAAACAGTTTTGTAGTACATATTTTTTACATAACTTTAAATATTTACGCAGCACACCTAGCCTATGTCACTCCACAATATCGTAGATTTCTATTGGTGAAAGAATTTTTAAAATCGGTTCAGTAAATCCCGAGATTACCCTTTACAATTTAACAAACACACAAACTTTACTTCTTCATAATATTATTACTAGCGGACGTCACGCGGTTTCACCCGCGTAGTTCCCGTTCCCGTGGGAATTCGGGAATAAAATATAGCCTTTGTTCACCGCAAAGAGTGTAGCTTCCCAACAGTGAAAGAATTTTTCAAATCGGTCCAGTAGTTCCGGAGCCTCGTTACAAACAAACAAACAAAAAAACAAATCTTTCCTCTTTAGTATAGATATAGTAATATAGTATAGATATAGATTACAGATCTAAGAGAAAAAGAAGTGAAACATCAAAAAATTATTGCGTTATTTGGTTAATCGGGGGAGGGGGGGGGGGGCGCAGTCTGAGCTTCGCACCCTGGCGCTATATAGCCTTAAGACGGCCCTGGTTTTACCTTGTACGTAATGTTATTTTCTAAAATTAAGCCCAGTATCATTGTTAACCAACCCTACTTTTGATGAGTTTGACTATTAGAAATTATCTACCTATCATACCTACCCACTTCACGTGTGTTATTTTACTTGCCGACTGTATTAGTGTATATACTACATTAGCGTCGATATCTATCCATCAAGTCTTCATGACTAGTTACAATAGATAATAAATATTCACAGACATTTCACACAACGCTATCTGATCCCACAGTAAGCTAGGATTATTCCTAGCTTACTTTGGGATCAGATAATTATGCTTATGTTATGGGTATCAGACCCCGTGGTCATATTAATACAATATACTTTTAAATAGGTACCCACATACTTATCAGACATAGAAACACCCAGACTCTTGAGACAAATATTTATGGGTCACACAAATTTTTGTCTCCGGTGGGAATCGAACCCACGACCTTCGTGATCCGCAGTCGCTTATTTCGACCTCTAGTCTAGACCAACGAGGCAGTCATGTTTAACTTATTTCCTTTCAAAACTCTATTCACATTACAATGCTACGAGTATAATACGAAGTTTATATTACCTTAGTACACATTGTGATATTAATAATTAAATAGAATTTCGATAGTAACGTCTACAGTACTAACACCTTCATTTATTTCTTAGTTCAGAGTAAATTTGGTGCAATAGTTCATCGAGAAATGAACTTGGTCCATCGTAAAACTGAATGTATTGAAGTTGACGCTGATTATCATCAAGTGAACAGCAGCCGATCGGATCCCTCTTGTTCTCGAACAACTTTCTCAAACTCCGATTCAGGCTTGGTAAGTGATCCCTTAAAATAAGTTTTAGTGATTTATGCCCATACTTCACTTTATGATTTTTGTCCCCCATAATAGGTATATGGTGAGCCTATTGCCGGGTTGAAATAGATAGGCGCAGGTTGTGACGACTGCCTGTTTATATATTTATCAATCCGCCCATAAAGCCTTCAAAATGGGTTGTTACTAAAAACCGACGGTTTAACGTGCCTTCCGAAGCACGGAAACATGCTACAACGTGGTGGTCACCCATCCAAGGACCGGCCGTAGTGAAGTTGTTTATTGCAGTAATCCTTTTATTTATTTATTTATTTCATAACAATGTCAAATTGTGTTGAAAATATAATACATGTCATCTTAATACTAATAAAATTGATTCATATACATTTAATTAGAAAGAAATTGATACTAAAGAATTACTCTAAAAATATTAAATTTGTTCATTAACTAATAAATATTAATTTCACAATCATGCAATAATATTGACAGTAATAGAATAGTAGTTTATGACACTGTTGCATAATAAGGGTTCTTATAACACGAGTGTGTTTTAAAAAAACGAGCCGTAGGCGAGTTTTTTTATAGTATCACACGAGTGTTATAAGACCAAGTTATGTACAGTGTCATACACTACTTTATCTACTCTCATACTATAATACCTGATTTCATTTTGTAGTGATATATAGTTGCTCCTTGATTTCACCGGTAACAGGTTCATGGTCATGTTTGACGCAGTTTCCAGAGTGTCTGGTGGTGTACAATTACCACCATCCTCGCTTTAAGACATGTTTTTACACAAAAACTATTTTATTTTACAAACAAAACCAAACTTTGTTTAATTTAAATGTAAAATGTTGGCGCCAAGGCGCAAACATCGATTGCGCATGCGTGTTTCTTTTTTTTTTAGGCTGCGGAGACCATAGATTTAGGATTTTTCGCTACTCTGGAGACACGATTTTTTTTTAAAGTAGAGGTTCAAACTTCTTTTTCAGCTGGAGATTGTTTATGGTGTATCGTAATGATTAAAAAGTTTTATTATGATATAGGTGTCCATACAAGACCTGTATCGTAATAAAACTTTTTTTTTGGCCTGTGCGTAATGTTTGTCATAATAGTATTGATTTCAATTTTATAATCTTTGTATTATAGTATCAGAGTAGATAATAGTAGTTTATGACACTGTTGCATAATAAGGGTTCTTATAACACGAGTGTGTTTTAAAAAAACGAGCCGTAGGCGAGTTTTTTTATAGTATCACAGGAGTGTTATAAGACCAAGTTATGTGCAGTGTCATACACTACTTTATCTACTCTCATACTATAATACCTGATTTCATTTTGTTGTGATATATAGTTGCTCCTTGATTTCGCCAGTAACAGGTTCATGGTCATGTTTGACGCAGTTTCCAGAATGTCTGGTGGTGTACAATTACCACCATCCTCGCTTTAAGACATGTTTTTACACAAAAACTAATTTATTTTACAAACAAAACCAAACTTTGTTTAATCTAAATGTAAAATGTTGGCGCCAAGGCGCAAACATCGATTGCGCATGCGTGTTTCTTTTTTTTTTAGGCTGCGGAGACCATAGATTTAGGATTTTTCGCTACTCTGGAGACACAATTTTTTTTAAAGTAGAGGTTCAAACTTCTTTTTCAGCTGGAGATTGTTTATGGTGTATCGTAATGATTAAAAAGTTTTACTAGGATATAGGTGTCCATACAAGACCTGTATCGTAATAAAACTTTTTTTTTGGCCTGTGCGTAATGTTTGTCATAATAGTATTGATTTCAATTTTATAATCTTTGTATTATAGTATCAGAGTAGATAATAGTAGTTTATGACACTGTTGCATAATAAGGGTTCTTATAACACGAGTGTGTTTTAAAAAAACGAGCCGTAGGCGAGTTTTTTTATAGTATCACACGAGTGTTATAAGACCAAGTTATGTACAGTGTCATACACTACTTTATCTACTCTCATACTATAATACCTGATTTCATTTTGTTGTGATATATAGTTGCTCCTTGATTTCGCCGGTAACAGGTTCATGGTTATGTTTGACGCAGTTTCCAGAATGTCTGGTGGTGTACAATTACCACCATCCTCGCTTTAAGACATGTTTTTACACAAAAACTAATTTATTTTACAAACAAAACCAAACTTTGTTTAATTTAAATGTAAAATGTTGGCGCCAAGGCGCAAACATCGATTGCGCATGCGTGTTTCTTTTTTTGTTAGGCTGCGGAGACCATAGATTTAGGATTTTTCGCTACTCTGGAGACACAATTTTTTTTAAAGTAGAGGTTCAAACTTCTTTTTCAGCTGGAGATTGTTTATGGTGTATCGTAATGATTAAAAAGTTTTATTATGATATAGGTGTCCATACAAGACCTGTATCGTAATAAAACTTTTTTTTTGGCCTGTGCGTAATGTTTGTCATAATAGTATTGATTTCAATTTTATAATTTTTGTATTAAAGTATCAGAGTAGATAAAATATATTATGTTATAATAATAATAATAATAATCAAAATTAAGCAAAACAATATCACATTAAAATTAATAAAATGTCACTAAAATCTGTCATATAATTAACCAATTATTAAACAATCTATGGCGTGTTCATGAACTCATCTATCGAATAGAAGCACCCATCTACCAAAAAAGTTCTAAGCTTCGCCTTGAACTCAACTGAGTACACCGCCTTTTTTAATTCAAGAGGAAGTCTGTTGAATACTTTTGTCGAGTTATACAGAGAGCTATGTTTTACTACATTAAGAGTGGGAGCTATCATGGATGGCATATCCATCCTCCTTGTACTTTCTCTTTTTTTCCTTTCTTCATCACTTTCATAGCTGTATATAGTCTTTGAAAAGTGAGAAAGCAAAACCATAATATACAGGCTTGGAACCGTCAAAATTCCTAGTTCTTTAAAAAAAGGCCTACATGATTCTTGCTGTTTTATGCGTACCATCGTTCTTACAGCTCTTTTTTGAGCTATGAAAGCTTTCTGGACAGTACAATCATAACCGCCTCCCCATAGGATTATGCTGTATCTAAGCTTGGATTCTATAATAGCAAAGTAGATAATCCTTAGTTGTTCCAGACTTATCACGTCTCTTAAACTCCTCAGCATATAGCAAGCCGAGTGTATGTTGGCTTCAATACTTGACACTTCACATTTCCAGTCAAGGAGGCAGTCGACATTGATTAATTTGAGTCCTTTACAGTACACTGAGTCGGCGGGGCCACGAGCGCTTCAATTCTTCTATAAGGCTATCAAAATCATAGTTACTGGGTTTGACATTCTCTATTACCGTTTTTTCTTAGACCAGAATTGGAGTCTGAGGCCAGATGGTACTTAGTCGTTCCTGTGTTTTTGCTGTTGAGCAAAATAACCCGACTAAACTAAAGTATACCTACTGAGTGCGCCGGAATACTTCTTTTAAATCATTCAGATAAAAGATTGTAGGTATGAACTAGAGATGCGCTGAATGTTCGGCCGAATATTCGAATTCGGTACATTCGGCAAGTTTTCAATAGTTCGTATTCGGCCGAATATTCGGTTTATTTGCCGAATAATTACCGAATGTTTAAATTATTATTAACAAAATTAATCATTATTGAACAGGTAGAGATTTTCCCATAATTAAAGTCATGGTACAGATATCTCTGGTGACGCACAGTAACATAGTCATTTAGATGAAAAAGCTCAGAGTTCTCAACGTTGCTTACCTAAAGAATGCCCGGTTTTCGGTTTGGCAAAATATGTTTCTTCAAATGTCACTTCCCAATAAACTTATCGTATTTTTATAAGGCATGTATTTAAATCGATATCTGTTTATTCCCTTTTTTCGAACAAAATATTACAAAGTTAAACCAAAAATACTGACTTGCACACTAATTATGCACACTAAATAAGTCAAATTCAATATACTGTTTAAAGGTGTTTGCAGAACTATTTTACTGAACAGATCACTATTATCAAAATCGTATATCTAAAAATTCCTTAGCTCAACAAACTTATTAAAACTTTTTTTAAGAAAACCATCGCCTAATTTACTTTTATGAACATCTTTTATTCTAATTAAAAACCCAATTTAATCAGTCATCTTTACAAAATTAAATTTTATTAATCAAAAAAATAAAAAACTAACCTAACCTAACCTATTCCGTTATAAGATTGTAAAATTTTGAGTGCAAGTTAGTATTTTTGATAAGCAATTCGTATTTTTGTTTAGCAAATCTTATATTCGGTGTACGAACGGATTTTTTGGTTTAAATTCGATAAAAGAGGTCATCTCGTTTTGTGTAAAATTTTAGTTTTTTAAGTAGGACATGTTTAGTTTATCAATCGGTTTTTTTGCACAGCGTTTGATTTTCTGGTTTGCGTTCAGTAAATTAGTGGAGTTACCTAGTGTGCAGAAAAATTAAACAGATGTGCGTTTAAAAATATCCCTTTTTATAATAGCAAGTAGCCATATTTTAATGCAATGAATTTAGACTCTTGAGTAAATCATATGGATATGTAATATTCTGGGAAACTTATGTTATGAACTTGAACTACCTTATACTTGGTAAAATAATACTTTGCCATGTAATTAACAAAAACAATAAATTGCCAAAAATAGTATTGCTAACTGTAAAATTGCGAAAAGTTGTTTTGCCAAATGAAATTTTGGGATACATAATTTGGCATGTGGCACTTTGGAGAATGTTTTTTGTCAAACATTAGTAAACCCCGGTTTCCACCGCGAATGGAGCAGTTCCAATATACTCTGTAAAATATAGCTTGATCTCTGTGACAGTTGTACATACGTAGACAAGAATAGAATTTATGTTAACGGTATATAGTTTTTGTGGTTGAAATGCATAGACATAGAGTGAGAGCACAGAGGTGCAAAGTCAAACTGTAAATAACAACTTTATGCTTTTGAAATAAAAGTAAATTTTGATAACGTTAATGTAACTGTCACAGAGATCAAGCTTTAGTTTACAGAGTATAATGAATCCGTTTAACTCGCAAAGTAGGCACTTACCAATAAATTGTCGCAATGAAGGGACTGAGACTGTTAAAATAGTTGTAATGAGCTGGCTTAGTTCTAGTTTGTGGTCCGGGGCATTACGGAGTCCGTTTTTATTTTTATCTTTTCTTTAAGTTACAATATACAAGAACTTTATCTTCACACGACAATGCAACTGATTCGCTAGAAAACACGGCTGTACACAACCAGTCCAAAACTCAACCAAGTCTATGTGAGAATGCACTTCTCATTTTCAAATTTAATTTCTTTCATTTTAAATTCACCTTACTCATCTTAATCTTTCTTTTTATTTTTGAAATCTTCGTTGGTAGAAAAAAAACTCATTTCTTTAAAAAAGGAGCCCGTTCAGCTCACCATCTCCCACCAATTACTCTATTTGCGCGTGCGGCCACATAAGGGAGTGCTGTCTTTCTCTCAATCTTTAGACAAAAGACATTTCGACTGTAAACTTTCTTCACGGTTGCAAGTTGTTCGATTGAGAATCAGCGCCCTAAGGTTGAGGGCTGCGCGCCCAGCGCTGAAAGAATGTCCCTAGCCTCATCGACTAACCTGCAGTAATCTGTTTACCGCGTTAATTTGAACCGAATAGTTCGGCCGAATGTTCGGTTCGGTACATTTTTTACCGAATATTCGGCCGAATGTTCGAATTCGGTTCAACCCACATTCGGCGCATCTCTAGTATGAACTATAGCGTAGGAATTATAATTATATGTTTTCTTTTTTAGGACTTTAAATCGGCACGTGATGTGTAAGTTATTTTAATCTTCTCTCTTACGTAGGTACCTATAACATGAGTAAATAAGTAGTTTTGATTTTACTAGCTACCTACAAGAACTAGACAATACATGCAATCTGATTTTTGTTATTGTAATAAAATTAATCTTAAAATCAAGAAACTTTACGCATGACATTTAAGCCGTTGTCACCGTCGTCGGCGTCGCCTATCTAAATATTGTCATACTAAGATTTTTCGCTCAAATCTTGAATTTGCTTGAATACATGTATAATAAGAGAATATTTACATTCACAGGCAATCTGCAGGAAAAAAGAACGCCGCTATTACTATTATAGACTAAATTGAAAATTGTATAATGTAGCAGTACTTGTCATATTTATAATATGTCCCGTCGTTTGTAAGATTTGTCGTTTCCTGTGCAGATCCTCTCAAAATTTTGCTCAATGAACCTTATTCAACTTACTGTTGGCAGTAAGGCAGGCAGTATATTGGCAGTTATATTGAAAGTATTTACCTATTTCTCTAGAAATTTAGACAAACGACATCCTCCAAAAAATCAGAGACAGCTTTGAAAGATATAATTTTATTCTATTGCTTTACTTCATTCATCGACAGATATTCGCAGTTTAATAAATAAAAAACAAATTGAGCAGATATTTTGCGTAGATCTTTATTGTCCTTTATGTGAATTGCGTCATAATATTGAATATACGATTGTAAATGAATTCTGTTGCATTAATAGCGAATACAAAATCCAAATGGTTGAATCTGGTTAGAGGCACTTTGTATATGCCAACCGATGATGGTATTTCGGAAGATAATCTCTTCACATCTGTTGGTGTAGCCAGCCAATCATTTTCTGCATAATGAAAGAATATTGGTGTCCTTATAGCAGAAAGGTTATAAGCTGGTGGCTTGAAGGTTCCGTATCGTAGTTTATTTCCAATCAGTCCGTGGTCGAACTGAACAAATTTATTGGAATTATAAAGCTGACCAAAATGTATGAATTGTCTGCTAGATGCTCCTGCTGGCGTATGGCCCAGTATTACCGGCAGCATTGTCTGAAATAAGACTCGATTTTAGCATCCTACATAACTTTTTTTGTAAATTACATTCTGGAACACGACTTGTAATGGGAAGTGCCGTTCCCACAGATTAAGTGCATAAATATAATTTTCTAATTTTCCTCAGCTATACAGTGTTGTACTGGGCATATAAAAAAAAATCCACGGTGGTAGGTATATCATAATAGACTTTACAAGTCTAGCAATCACTCCTCAAATGCGAAAAAAACTTTTAGATGTAAAAAAAAGTGCAAAAACGAACGGCACTGCCGCGCCGTGCACACTTGCTTGGTTTTTTTCCTGTCCTTTTTATGACCTCATACTACAGAAGAAAAAATAGTATAATGTAATGGAACAGGCTTTCAGCTACTGTATAATCCAAATTGGAAAAGAAGCCCGTACGATATACAAATCCCGCAAGATCGATCGACGATCTAGAAAATATGCCAAGGAGTTTATGGATGCGGAAGGCGCAGGAGTTGCGTGGTCTAAATTGTTAGAGACCTACGCCATAGGCGGATTTAATTTTACAGATTTTTAAATTGATAGAGTCTACTAAAACAAATAACTTACTTTATTGAGTTGTTCTTCATCAAATCCACATATGAGAAACAACAAGTTCGTACATAGAGCCTGTGTGATTGCTTCCTCTACGCACAACTTCTGGCCTGCGAGATCATTCACCACACCGCTAGGCAATATTTCATTGGCGCCAAGTATTTTTGTAATGGTCTGAAAATGAAATCAATGAATAGTTCGTTCGTTTTGACAGCATTGCCCTTGTTCCATGATGTATTTTTTACGGATTTTAGTAAAAAAAGGGGTGTTGACTTAATTGAGCCCATCTTTATTTATATCACAGATTATATTTTTGGCGATATCTCTTATCAGATGGTGGATCCTAATTACATTCTCCTCCGCCTACAAATGCTAATCCTGGTTCCGTACCTCAAAAAGCCTACTACGGAAATGAAAAAAATCTATGAATCGGACAAGCTTGTACCAAATTTCATCCACATCCATTCAGCCGTGTTGACTTTTAACAACATTCGTTCTCACAATCTAGCATTTATGATTCGTAGAGTTTGGTGGTACTCACCTCAAGAGAATTTGTGAACGGTGCTATAGCTTTAATTAGCGGACTCTTCATGTTGCCAACATAACCTACAGGAGCCAGTGCATGCATTGCAGAAACCTTATCATTGTACTCCGGCCTCGTCGACATCATGACCCAGAAAACTGCAGTACCTTGTGAAAATCCAATGTACTGTATCTTTGGCACTCCAGTTTCTTTTAAAACATAGTCGATCATTGCAGGAACATCGTAGTATCCTATTTCGTGCCAACTGAACTTCCAAAAGGCAGAACTTGTTGGTTTCATTTTGACATGCTTACGTGAGTAAGTGTTCCCTCTGGCGTTTCCCATCCACACATCGTAACCTGCGTCTGCTAGCTGATAGGCTAAAAGCATTTGCAATACTTGTTACTTTTCCAGCAACCGTCATGGTAGGAATAGAAAACTTTACTATAGCGTTGACCTCAACGCTGTACACCTGTAAAGGAACTTCGCTCCAGACCAAGTCAAGAGTAGCCCGTAGCTTCTGCTCACACAGCAGAAGCTTCGGGCTAATACTCTTTGCTCAAGCAAAGACGCTAATACTAACTTCTGACTCCTTCAACAATGTCTTAATTTGCCTCTACCAATGAAAGTGCGGGGAGAGTCCGCTATAGTGGACAAAGTATTTCCTTCCGTGTACGTTCCCGGTTCTGCCGACCGTAAGCAAATTGATGGGCACCGTGTAGGTTTAGTCGGTAGGAGTCCGGCATAGAATCCACATTTAAAAAATCAAACTGGGTCTCGGGATCTAAGGTTAGTCCCAGACTTCAAATGCAATAAAAATGAACACGGAGTTAGAAATGCGACACAATAATTACACAAAAATGACTGCCAGTCTAGTGCTTAGTATTGTGTTAGGTATGAATGTTGTGTACATAAAAGAATGTATTGAGCTCTTACCAAAACCTCTACCAGGCGTCATAAGGACCCATTCTGCGGAAGACGATAATAGCCCATGCTGGAGGAACACAACTCCTTTAGGCTTGACATTAGAAGAAAGGTTTCGGCCATATGGTATTCGATGCATCTCCAATACGTATTTATCCTCGGTAATAACTCGGTGAATTTGGCATGAATATCCATATTTTCTGATTAAGGAAAACTGCAAGCAAAAAACGAAACGTATATAATACTAGCGGACGTCTTTTCAATTCGGTCCAGTAGTTTCGGAGCCTATTCGATGCAAACAAACAATCAAATCTTTCCTCTTTATTATATTATAGTATTGAAAAATTATCATGGAAACCAACAGTATCCTGCCAGGCCTTGTTAGCTAACATTGTAAACAAAAACGTTCAAAGTTAGATAATGTATACAACTACGTTTTCGTATTTTACTGCAAAAATGTACGCTCATATACAGGGTGTGGCGTAAATAGTGGTCCAACGTAAAGGGTGTGACATAACAGGTAGTCAACTACAACATACTACAATTTTGTCCGGTTTTGCCCAAAAAAAAAAAGAATCGGAAGGACACCGCAGACCCTTAGTGGGACCAAGGTGTTGACCAAAGTCTGTCAGGAATCCTGTAACATCCTTCCGAGTAGTTTTCCGAGGCGCCCGACAATAGACGGATAAGTAGAGACCATGTGGTTATAAACAGTTTGATTCCCTACTATGAAATTAAAATTTCAGTTTGTAATGAAAATGAAATATTCAGCTCCTAAAAAATAATATTTGTTAGTGTGATACCATTTCAAAATCGGTATTAGACGGGCATATTTTTGAAATAATGGGTAGCAACAGTGCAGTACATTTATTTTTTTAAAAATGCATTTGTATTTTAGTGATACTTTAAAACTTGAGGTAAAATAATTGAGATAAATTTATCTTTTTTTCCAAGTTTGAAATGGAAATAAACAAACTATATTATTGTTTGTTAGCTAATGTATTAGGCTTTAATAAACAGAAATCAAAATTCAAAACTAACGATTTTTCTTCAAACTACAGCCAAATTTATAAAAACTGGGGTGAATTTCATAAAAAGTTCTTTTTTTCTGCAACCCTTGGGCAAAACCGGACAAAATTGTAGTATGTTGTAGTTGACTACCTGTTATGTCACACCCTTTACGTTGGACCACTATTTACGCCACACCCTGTATATGTTTTATATACGAGCTCCTTTGATCTTATAGCAAATCCTGCACTCATGCGCATCGCACTGATCCTGCGCATGGTTCAATGTTTCACAAAAAGTACCTCGCTTCATACATACATACATACATACCAACATATATTCACACCGTTATCCCTGAGGCATAGTATACGCTCGCATTTCACCTTATAGTTTTCTAAAGTTACCTTATAGTTTTTTTGAGCCTATTGCCTATTGCCGTGCTGAAATGGACAGGCGCAGATCGTGACGAATTGCAGTTAAAATTTTCAAGCCGCCCATAAGGCCTTGAACTTGGCGTAGTAATAATAACTCAATGCTTTCATATCGAATTTTCCTTCTCTACGCAATGGATCGTTTTGCGAAAGTGTTCCCTTAGTCGCCTCTTACTACACCCTCGGGATGATTGGGGAGGCGACATTTGGTACTCTTTCCGTCGTCACACGGGGCGTCCGTCTCCACACTGGGCACCTCGTTTCAAAACGAATTATTAAGTCTTAGAGTAAACATTGTTATTCATGACAATAGCTATCAACTTGGTACCTACCTAGATAACCTTCCAAGGGCTTACCTGGGGCTACGAAACGTAGGTTGTTAGGTGGGATACGCGGGTTTTTAGTCGGTAGAAGCCCGGCGTAGCATCCATGTAGGATTTCGCTCACGTTAAAAAAACAGGTGTTATGTAACAAAATATTGGCTCAGTGGACACTGGGCGAAAAACCTATACGGAAAACAACAATTTCGATGGTACCAGAGAGAGTACTTTACTATTCAAATTCGATGTGCTGCCGACTTCGCCCGTAAACACACACACCTTTTCCGAAATCGCTATCGAATAGGGTTTTTTTTAAACTTTCATTGATGGCTCCTACATTGTATAGCTTAACCTAATAGGTAATTTAACCTAATAATATTATCCGTTTAGCACTATTGACTATAATATTTAAAAAATCAGGGAAATTGCTAAGATGATGAAAGATTTTAATTAGATATATTAAATTACTTACAGTATCTAGCCGGGCGTCTTCTAAAATATTAAGAGTAGTTTTATAAAGTGAAAAATCCAGCGCATGTATAATTTGTATAAAAGTAGCAATGATAATCAAAAATGTTAATACAGCGGTACAAAACATCTTGAGCCAACAGTTCTATCAAGAAATTGACAGTCCAGTTTGATCATTTTATATGAAATGAAGTACTTCATTTAATAACGGTAGCCATTCGTGGATTGTTAACCAAATAAATCAATTGTTTCACAAGAGCTAGATTATTTGATTAAGAGTGATAATTACATTTTCAGGGCGATGTACGGATATTGTTTAGTGACCCACATATAGGTATTTCCTGAGATTTGAGATAACTGACAAGTGTTAGGACAGTTAGTAGATAAGATACCTATTGGTTGAGAATGTCTTTTAATAGCCTGTCTCTATTGTTGCATTCCAAAACATACATACCTACTTCGATTTGGATCTTACACTCTGAATTTGTTGATATTGAATTTTTACATATTTGTCTACTAGACAAATATCTATGTACAAATTAATATCAACAAATTCATATTTTTATCTATGTAGGGTAAACCACCCAATCGTTGTCCTCCAATTATTGGCACTTTAGGTAATTTTGCCCATTTCTAACAGAAAAAGAATGCTATTTTACTTTTTAATGCATACCTACAACTACATAATGGGCAACACCGAACTGAAATAAACTAGGTTTCCCTTATTTTTCGAAATGTACTCTTAACTAAAGTGCCAATAATTCATTCTAAAAGTGCCAATAATTGGGTGGTTTACCCTATATACCTAATTACCTACTTAGTATTCTTTTTAACATATTTTGTTGACATTTACATACTGGAGTGCTGTAATGGCGATGATGATCTATGTAACTATTATAGGCCACCTAATAGGTGGTGATTGATGTGATAAATATACTTGGGCTGGTTAGGACGTTAGGACTGCAGGTGTTCTTTCTCATGTAACGGTGGTAACATGTCACTGTCAGCTGGGACCAGTGACTTAAAATGCCTTTCGAAGCACGGCAGCTCTCGTCCATGGAAATAACACAAGCGGTCATCCATCTCCGGACGTTAAAATTTAAACCCCAGGCGTGTAAGTAAGAAATTGAATTATTTCTAAGTTTATTAAGAGTAGGTAAGGCGTGTAGGGATGCATAAATAACACGTGGCTCTTTGTTAAGGTTATTACGAAATGTACGCGGACGGTGCTGAAATATACTTTTAAGGTAAGTATTTTTATAATTGTCTTTATTCAAATAATTTGTAAGAAAAATCGTTATTACACAATTATAAGTTCTTTACATTATTACTATCTAAACTAAACCTAAGGTTTCTGTGGCATTGTGCCCAAAAGACTAGCAGCACTCCCCCTTTGAAAAGCAATACCTATTGCTGAGAGAGAAAAGTTGGTTAGGTAACCTACCTAAGTTGCTTAGTGCGGTAAGATGCCTAATAAGGAGGACGTTTCTATAACATTGACTAAGTGAAACTATGAGCGCTCATCTCGCTTGAGAATTTGTAAGCTTTTTAAATCTAAATACTTACTCGGTTATTGTATCTCCTTTTCAAGATCCTATATTTTTTCCCTTATTTACGAGATAGATTTTCTCTCTTTTAAATCATATCACATACATATTAGACTGCCTCTGTGGCGCAGTCGGTAGTGTAACCGCCTGCCGCGCTTGAGGTCCTGGGTTCGATTCCCGGGTCGGTCCAAATATTTGGATGATCCACAAATGTTTGTTTCGGAGTTTGGGTGTTTTTTTTTTATGTATAATATGTATGTATTTACAAATATATTATATGTATGTATATCAGTCATCTATCCCATTGCACAAGCTTAAATTAGCTTAGCTAGCTAGATGATGTTGTGTGGAATTATCCACAAATATTTTAGTAACTAAAAAAAACCTTAAACTCCGCGGTCATTTTCCAACTTAAAAACCCGATTTCTATTCCTGCTTCTTGACCCAATAAATATGATTCACTTTCTTAGAAGAAAGTAGAAAGACCGCCATCTTTCTTCTGTAGGTAGAACTAAACATTTTGTTATTTAAGTATTTCGACAGTGTGATGCCAGCCTTAATACCTACTGATTCCTTCTAACATTTATAATATTGCAAATATAGTAATGCTTATTATATAGGTACGGGTTCTCTATCTAAACCGTGTTCCACCTGCATATTCCACCTCCACTAATAACTAGTGTAGGGTTCTTGACAACAAAATATTCATAAAAATTTAAGGTTACATTGTTATCAAACGTTTTTAATGATTAAAAACAATGAACGATTAAAATTATTTCAAAACCAGTTCTGTTATCCGAATTAGATTAAATAAGTTGCAACACTGTACCTACACCTATTCCATTGCCATTGCTATTTGCGAAACCCCTGGTAGGTACATAGAATAATACTTAACTTACTTATTTCCCAATTTTTTTTGTCCCAGACAATCCCTCGTACGGTCACTCTCAGCTAAGCTTCGAAGGTTTTTACAGGGTCGACAGCGCGAGAGTGGCGCCAACGTTCATACGTTCTGGTGTTGCAAACGTTCATAGGCTGCGGTGACCACCAGTCCTTCTGGTGGGCCGTATGCTTGTCTGCCACCTTAGTGGTATAAAAAAAAGCTCATCATCATCCTTGCCCCAATTTATAATACATTTTTATAATGAGTACATCATTTTGGGCGCATTATCTTCTTATGTCTTCTTGTTCCCGCTCTTTTTCCCCGAAGCGCTCGTGGCCCCGCGGACCCTGTGTTCTGCAAACGATCACTGCAGTAAACAACTTTCACTATGGCCAGACTTGGATGGGTGACCTGTGTGAGTCTTTGTGACATTTATTTGAGCGTTTCCGTGCTTCGGAAGGCACTTCGTTAAGCCATGTTGAAGGCATTATTTAGGCGGCTTGAAAAGTTTTAACAGCAGGCAGTCACAACCTGTGCCTGTCCATCTCAACACGGCAATACGGCTCACCACCTAATTCTAAAAAAAAGGTGAAATGTGGGTAAATAATACCTCTGTCTACCCCTTCGGGGATAAAGGCATGACCATTTGTAAGTATGTAATAGGTATGTACGTGCGTCTTCTTTTTCTACTCCTTCCTATTACCATGATGTGTCGGCTGTGCTATTCAAATGCTATTACTCGTCGTTTCATCATATTATGGATTTCACCCCTTCTCATCACATGATACCATGACAAACGGTGACCGTGACCAATCATTTTTTCAGGCACTGATGCCACTATCGAACTACCGTTGAAATACTCATTTCGTATTTCATTCATTCTAGTCACACCCGTCTTGGTCTTAACATGCACTCTTTGTTCGTTAATCTTCTTAACGGCCCAGCATTTAAACCATGCAGTACAACATGTATTGATTTAGTTACCCTTCAGCTTGAGTGGCATCCATGGATCACAAGTTGGTGCTGGTTGCTGTGACCTGTCGCCTTTCATCCACCCAGCATTGATGAAATTTAAATGAAAATGAAAATGAAAAATCTTTATTCAGATAGGTCACAATGTAACGCTTATGAACGTCCAAATGATTGCTTCTACATTTACATTTGCTGCCAGATTCGCAAAGCAATAGGTAGAGCTGGAGAAAAAAGAACCAGGCAATAAAACTCCGGCCACTCTTTTAACATCCAGTAGGTACTAATTACAAATCATTTAACAACTACAGAGGTGTAGTTGTTGAATGATTTGTGTGATGAGATTTGTACACGCGAGTTTTCATTAAGCAATATCCTTTTTTAAACAAAATTCGTCTAGGTAGGTACATAATTTTTTTTTGTGTGTTGACTTGGAGTTGGAGCGCCTTAAACCCACGCATTTTTATCATCTATATAGTCTGAAATTGTATAATATGCCTTGCTACATAATTTGGCTTTAATGGTAGCTTTGAATTTGTTTATTGACAATAATCTAGTTTCTTTGGGAAGTTTATTATAAAACTTTATACATTGTCTGACAAAAGAACTGCTTATACTGTGTAGACGAGTAGCATGTAAAACAAGATTATCTTTATGCTTAGATGAATTAAAAAGGTCTTTATGCCTGGTATTTACATTGTGTTTAGCACATTTTTTTAGAAATTGGTCCTTATTTTTATGCACATAAATTAAATTTTCATATATGTATTGTGATATAACAGTTAGAATATTAATTTCTTTGAACTTTTCTCTTATAGAAACTCTAGGACCTAGCTGGTATATTGCTCTCACAGCTCTCTTTTGTAATATAAATATGTTATTGATGTCCGCTGAATCTCTCCAGAGAAGAATTTCGTATGACATTACACTATGGAAATAACTGAAATAGACTATTCTAGCCATTTCAACATCAGTGAGCCGTTTAATTGTTTTAACTGCATATGCAGCAGAACTTAATTTACCTGACATTTTTTCTATATGCGGGAATACTTAACACTAACTAGAATTTTTATAATGCAAGGCCATCATCAGCTAGAATCCTAGATGGTGATAGACAGACGGACACCGATATCTCGATAGGGTCCCATATTTACCCTTTGAGTAGGGAACCCTAAAATCATTAAATTAACCTTTTTTTTACGTAAGGGAAAATCCTCATGGGAGGTATGCCAGAATCCTACCAACTAAAAAACCTCACGTAGGTATCCTGCCTAACAGCTTATGGTTGGGAGCCCCGGGTAAGCATCATAAGACCCTACATTACTCGGAGGTATCGGCACGGCACGTCCGCGTCGGTGTCGGCATTCCACAATCAAGATTTTTTAAGTTGCTACCTGCTGATTGGAGAAGGGTAGATAGTGGTAGCAGCATTTATGTTCAAGAGTCGTCAAAGTTTACGCCATTCGTTCTCTTTCAAACTTTAGGTCAATAATAAAATTGTGCAATGTAGGTACCTACCTATATACCTCAATAATATTGTGGGTTATCTCCTAGCCACGACGGAGTGGCATGTTTTTTTTAATTAGTTACCTACTCTTCATGTGGCAGTAACAACTTACGCCGGTACCTACTGCCACTGTATACTGCCCTACCTCATGAAAATAACGAAAAAAATGTTGACGAAGTGAAGCTTTCTAAGTCGAAAATACGATTCTTTTTCATGTGTAAGTATTCTTTCGTCATTCTTTCAGAGAGCCCTTTAATCACTTTTCAATACATTGTCACGTTGTCGAACCATAATTGAAGGGTTGAAAGTCTAAACGGTCTATGTGCCAAAAAATCAAAATTCGATATTTTAACTGGAACACAATCTAAGAGCCATGCCTATCAATATTCAAATGGAACTAAGTGCCTATCTTTATTATATTTTCACACACACATAGATAACTAAGACTTGCGGTCTAAGTGCCGGTGCACTTGTACTTCAAAACGCCAAATGCGTGTGTGCGTGCGGGGTGCTGGCACTTGTGGCGGTGACTCCTGCGCAGGGCCTGATTTAGGGTTCCGCGCGCCCTAAGCTAGCTATGAATATGCGCCCCCAGCTGCAACTAATTAAATTACAAGTCCTACCTACAAAAGACACTTTACGTAAGCTGATCCTACGTTCCTAATCGTTATTCTTTGTTCATTTGAAAATAAAATAAAACCCGATCCTGAGACTTCTTATGAACTAATGACCCATGGTTTACTGAGGAGTTGGGTATTCCGCAGACTACTTGATGCATCAGCCAGTAAAAGCGAGATAAAAATACCATCAAAGTACCTAAAAGTACCTCGGTACATCCAGTTTCCGATAAATCGAACCAGTGAATCTTCGTAAAATCCCTTCATAACTCAGGAAGTGAGCTGATGATATGCACAATTTACAGATAAGAACGGCTCGAAAGCCGATGTGCTGAGGATGGCCCCGGCACATTGGCTTTCGAGCATAGAAACCCGAAAAATTGGCTCATCTGTTGGGCTGCTACGATGCCACCGACAGACACTCACATGATACACAGGTCAAACTTATAACACTTCTCGTTTTTCGGCGAGATTAATTAAATCGTCAGTAATTAGGTAGACGAAATACGAAGGTACCAAATAAGGTACTAGAGCTAAGCTGAATCCTAGGCGTAAGCTGAATGTAACGGCTCGATTTGTCCGGGTGATTACCATCCGGACATTTCGACATAAAACAAGAGATCTGTTGTTTTTCCGGTAATTACATTTATTTCTTCTTCCAAAAAACTTTCCTGACTGTCACGAAATAAATCCTAGAATCTGCTTTAACCTTGCGGTGTCCCCGATATGATGGGACATTACTGATTACTTCCGACAATTTGAACTAAACTGGACTAAACCCGAATCTCCCCATGAAATCAGATAAAACCCAAACCCACGGGAAGAACTGCGATGGCGTACAAAGTCTGTTTCGTAGACTTTGTACGCCATCGAATGGTGTATCGGGGAGGGGAAATAGGTGCTATTCTATTTCTTTGAGGAGTGAAGAGCCACGCCATCTTCCTGATCTGCTTCTGTAAGAATCGCAAGATGACAACTCGCCGTACTTGGGAGGGAGTTCCTCTCCCGCTGCCTCTATCGCAAATATGACTTGCTCGCGAAAAGACTCAGTGGCGTCCTATTTTCTCCCATTGAAGACCATGGCTCTTACCACGGTCTCCAGCGTGAGAACATCTACGCCCAGGCCCTCAACGAGGTTGCAGTACATAAGCTGAGCGTATCCTCGGTAGGTGAGGCTGCGATGGTGCCTTTCCAGCCACTCCTCCATGACTGGTTTCACCGAGAAACAGTACCGTCTCACACTTTTTTTATACCACCAAAGTGGCAGACAAGCATACGGCCCACCAGATATACCGGTGGTCACGCACAAGGAGGCAAAGTCTCTCCTGTCGCGAAGAGGTTCCACACCACCTGCAAGCATGGGATCGTTGACCACTCTCATGGCTCGCCTCTGCACCGAGTCGAACGAAAGGCTTCAGTCAAATCATTCTGATATTCCCCCCGCCAAGCAGTGGCAGCTGCACTCCATGTGCGGCTGCACTTGCGACTTAAACAGAAGCACTGTTTGCGCCGCAGTAAAGTACCGCTGCGCCCTGTTGAGCACACCGAGCGGCTTGGACGCCAGCTTGGCCTTATTTCTCCAAATCACAAGGATACATATACTGTCAGAGATAGAGAGAGTTGTGCCCTGAAATTGTGAATTTAGAACAGCTGCCGGGTGAATATTCAAAATGACGAATTTCGCATGGAACCATAGATAATTAATTCATACCTAAGTTTAGGCGCTATTACATAATTTTATGTCATGGATACCTTCATCCTTCAAGTAATGCATTATTAATTTTTAAAAAATTGCATTTATAACAATTTAAAATAAATTAAAAACAACATGAAAAATCATTACCGGCACCTGTTCCATTGTTAGATTTTAACGATTTTATCATATTTTACTAAAACCAGCGCAAATATCGTAGGTTTGGCGACTGTGTCAAATAAATCGATTATTATTTACTAATTAATTGTGGTTGTAAGCTTTGTTTAAAATACAGTATTGGCATCACACGATTCGAAAGTTTTGTCACGATAAAAAAGTCATCACCGTGACCATAACTAGAACTCTATTTTCTGTGACAAAAATCCTTTGACCAAGATATTATATGGTGATTTACTGACGCTCCGCTTATCTGCCCACCAGCCAGAATTAGTTGTAGACAGACCAACGCAAGTTTTAGTGGGAAAAAATACGACTGACTATGTAATTTCGGTGTTTCGTCCAGTTTTTGTTTCATTACCAGTTCGCTTAAATCTTGGTAAGTATTTAAAATTAGAATTTCTTTTTGATACTAATTGATTAAGGTCTGGTTTAGTTTATTTCGTGAATCGGTAGATAGCATATATTACATATGTAAGGCTGTATAATGGCCTGAACGTACATATTTCTCATTACCGTGCCCTTCATTCCCGTCGTTTACCGTAGCCTTTTTGCAGTCACGGTAATTTGTGACAAATGACGGTAATGATTTAGATGTGTTTTATTCCCATTGGGTACCCCCCTAATGGCCAGTGGGGAGGTTATATAGGACTCAAAGAGCCTAAAACCTCGCGCCGTCTAAGGTCTTTATGAAAGGAGTGCAAAGTGACTCAATGAAACACTTCCCTCACACCACGGCTAGCCTTGTAATATCTCTGGCCTTGAGATGGCCCCCTCTAATATGGAAACCGTGGTTTCTCAATTTTTAATCCGGAAAAAGGGGTGAAAATCGCGCCGCCGCGCCGCACAGGCTTATTTCTGCTGGAGTAACAGACGGCCTCACCTGCGACCCCTAGACCTGTGCTTATGGAGTATTAATGTCGTTGAGTCGCCTACGCCACACATTGCACAATTTATGCTTCGGTAAACCGGGAAATCTCTCCGTGGGCCTGCTCCGCCGCCTCCTTCTTGAGCCTCAATAGTAAAAGGAGGTAACAGCTACCCACGCGCTCGCTCTCTTCACGATGGTTGCGATCATGGTGCTGAGTGAAAAGACTGCCACCCCGATGGATGCTAGCCGCACTGTTTTTACTATGTTACGATGACGGCATCCATTGTTTTGCTGGTGTGCAGTAAAAGAAAGTCATGAACAACTTCTGTGTGAAATCGAGATAACTTCCGCAAGATGTTCCATTGGGTTGGACTAAATCATATCCTATTTAACCTTACTAGAACCTTGTTTCAATATTCGTGCACGTGCACTGTAGAGGAACTGAATTCGCCGCTTGAATGCATTTATGTGGGATCAGTGGCGGGCTTGGACACGTTCCTGCCGGGAAATCTTAAGAAATTGACATCTTTGTCAGCGGGAGAGAACTGCAGGCGCCTCTTGCGATGCTTAGCAAAACTGGTAAACTTTTTACTCAGTGATCAAGTGAATTCGCTTTTTGTCCATAAATGTACGAAGCCTCAATTTTTGCTTTACCGAAAACGGTAGCGAATTAAGCCTAATGGCGGTTGACAGTGTTTTTCGCAATTGAAGTGCCAAATTGGCTTACCCTTCTTGCTCAGAGTATATGACCTACGTCTAGGTTGTGAGGCTGCCACCCAAGCTATGCGAGCGTTTGCCATAGACCCCAGGAACGAAGACTCATTAAGAATCAAGATTTATTGAAGCTGGACATTCGCAACGTTTAAAACCATGGGACAATCTGTTGAGTGACCTTTTGTTCATCAAACATATGATGTGATTGCTAATTATACAATAATTTTATCCGTTCAAAAGTGGAAGCCAAGAGAGAGACCCACTCGGTTCATCTGTGTTTAGTCTGGACATTCATAGGTCGATCCGATATCTCAAATTCACTTTAACGTCTGGTAAGATTTAGAGGTCAAGTGTTTCCCTGCTACGAAGACCTGAATCTGCAACTGAAGCGAATTCTGACTTCAACCTATTAGGATCGCAAATATTTATCTCTGCAGTTCCTTATGGCCAGCATGGCCGAAACAGTTTCTTCTAATGAACCGCTTAAATGTCTTCGTTCACACGTCAATCATCCTATTTCAAATGTTCCTCGCTCTCCAAAAGGTATATTACCATCCCAACCTGGCTCTGCCCCGAGTAAGTTTCCGATGTGGTGCTCTTGGACTGCGTTGTGCACCTGATTTGGTTCTGCTGACTTTTCTCAGTATTGTTATAATTTTATGAAATTTTAATGGTGACGCAGTAAACATACATTGTGTTGGATGCTGTATCTGCTTGGGCGGTCCCCAGCGCATCGATCACTAAGGTAATTTCAGCAAGCATGGAATGAGGAGAAAGTGAGGCGACACTACAAAAGTAGCCAGTAGAGGACATGATAAGGCCAAGCCACTGGTAGTTGGACCCTGCTCGATGGCGACACTCTACGTGGGACCGTGACTTTGCACCTGGGTAGTTGTGTGAACCTCATATTGTCATGGCCGACTGGCCATCACGCCTTATGTTGCCAGCTGTACAATGGGAGGTTTCCGCGACAATACCCTCTGAACAATATCATCAGCAAGGCCCTTTTGTTGGCAAACGTGCCTGCGTGCTAGAACCTCCGGGTCTGAGCTGATCGGATGGTAAGGCCAAACGAATTGATTTTGATCCCGTGGCGAAATGCTGGCATGGTCGCCTCCAGCGACCTTGTCTACTCTCTGTCAGCCGCAGCTTGAAGAAGTTGCGCCAGAAAAAATTAGGAGTAGCTGTATATCTTCGCGCTGGTCACGGTAGAGACTCTAGGGAATCTGGGACTCTTTGGCTAAACCTTTTATGAAGGACTTAGGACAAGGACTTTCAGACACGACTGGTGACTCTGTCTGATGCCAAAGCCGGCCGTTGCCATCCAATATGGAAATTCAGCGGCTTTGGTGGGTATTTTGGAGCCGGGAGTCAGAGGCGGGATTTTTGATTAGTTTATAAGTTTTATGTACTTAATGTAATTTGCAGCATAAATGAAAGGCATACATTTCAATTTTTTTTTGTTTTTTGCAATAAATTATGGTATTCTATTATTTTTATTTTATTTACATCACTTTGTATCATTACCGTGTCTGTATATTTCATCCCCTTATACTGAAAAAAATATTTTCATTTCTCATACTCGGAAAATTGTGTTTTCTTGATCTGACTATTGGGTGGAAAATGCTGTTTCCCTCCCTAGGGAGGGAAAAACTCATACAAATTACTTCCCACCCAAGGGCCGGAATGAACTTTAAAAAAAGAACTGCTGACTGTGATAGTGAAGAGATATGTGTAAAAAAAAAAAAAGACGTGTGGCACTCGGGGACTGCCGCGGTAAAGCTATTACATAGCATTTTTTATCAACTATGCTAGTATAATTATTTCTATATAAGAATACTAGCTGATGCCCGCAGCTTCCCCCGCGTAAAATTTGTTCCCGCGGGAAGTTATTCCCGGGATAAAAGGTAGCCTACCTATGTGTTATTCCAGACTATAATGTATCTCTGTACCAAATTTCAGCCCGATCCGTTCAGCGGTTTGAGCGTGAAAGAGTAACAAACATCCACACTCACAAACTTTCGCATTTATAATATTATTAGTAAGATATACTAGCTGATGCCCGCAGCTTCGCCCGTGTAAATTTTATTACCGTTACCGCTTCCCGTGGGAACTTATTCCCGGTATAAAAAGTAGCCTATGTGTTGTTCCAGACCATAATTTATCCCTGTACCAAGTTTCAGCGAGATCCGTTCAGCCGTTAGAGCGTGAAAGAGTAACAAACATCCACACTCACAGACTTTCGCATTTATAATATTAGTAAGAAGTAAGATTTTAAGGCCCATGTTCAACAAAGTAAAGTACCAAGT